>CAJNJA010005167.1:0-17951 GCA_905231915.1 Symbiodinium necroappetens
TAGTAGCAGCAGCATAGAAGTGGCAGCAGCAGCAGCAGTAGTGGTAGTAGTAATAATAGCAGCAGCAGCAGCAGCAGCAGGAGCAGAAGTAGTAGTAGTAGTCGTCGTCGTCGTCGTCGTAGTGGTGGTGGTGGTAGTTGTGGTGTAGTAGTAGTCGTCGTCGTCGTTGTAGTAGTAGTAGTGGTAGTAGTAGCAGCAGCAGCAGCAGCTGCAGCTTTTGTTGTTGTTGTTGTTGTTGTGGTTGTTTGCCTTCTTGTCTCGTCGTCGTCGTGTTGCATTGCAGCTGGAAGGATTCTTGCGGTGCTTGTGTGTTCCCAATCCTCGGACCACGTCGTTGTGCGTCCCAGGCTTTCACTGGCACTTCCATGTGCGCAAACTAAAGCCACGAAGATGCAGAAAGTGCGTCGTTTTGGTGCAATGGGCGATCTGGTAGCGGAGTGGTTTGCCTGTGTTATTTGAGTTTTCAAGCCTGAAAGCTGCTTTGGATGGCCATCTGTTGGCAATTCGCTTGCTGGGCAGGTCGGGTCGAAGTAGACCTTCTAGCCCGCTTGGTTGGGGGAACACGGGCTTCAGTGTCGGGATTAGATTGATTACATTGGGATCGATGTCAGAAGCAGTCACTCTTGCGATTCCCACAATACCGGAAGAGACGCTAAGTTTTGAGTCTTGCTTGGTCCTAGTAACTCCTGAATGACGGTAGTATGTTCATGGAAGTGACCTGGCGAGTAGAGCCACCACCAACCAGGAAAGAAGCGTTTCAAGTGCAGCAAATGAAATGCTCACGTTGAAGGCTGTGCATTCACACGAATCAGTCAACGATCGAGTTTGCCTTTTCTGCCAAGCTCAACTTCTCAGATCTGTGTAGTCTAGCCATGTCTAGCCCCAAGTCCTTACAGCTTTGGTGGCTAAGGCATGATGTTTGTTGAAGGTGTTGATTTCCGAAGCTTTCTGACAGTTTTTGTAAGGTGCAGCCTGAAGATGAACCACGGCTACCACAGCCCCGGTCATGATCCTTGATGCTTATTCAGGGGTTCAGTCTTCATTCACGGTCCAAAGGTTTGGCCGGAGCCTCGTGACGGAGAGGATTCGAGCCGGGAGGCATATAGTGAGGAGGAAGCTTCGTTGGTTAATTTAGCTTGCGCTGAGCAGTGCCCGCCAAGACAAAATTTGCTCTTAATCGTGTGTGAGACTCCAGCAAGCAAGGCAAGCGGTTTAAAGGTGCAAGGCTTTGCATTGAAGTAGACGGTTTGTCCTAGTCCTAGGACGACTACGTGGCCGGCCATGCGCGTCGATATGTACCGTCGCCAGCCAGCGAGCTCTGAGATGGATGCTTGCGGCTGGGGGTTTGGTTTTCAGCTGGTTTTAGGCTTTAGGGTTCAGGGTGACTGTGATCGCCCACGAAGAGATTCATAACTGTTCAGGGTAATGACTTGTGTCTCCGCAAGTACCTGCCGAATTTTAAGGCAGGTCCACACCATTTCCTCATGGTTTCCGACGCGCGTTTGTCAGTTGCAGTGGTGAGGGAGCACCCAGAAACAAAGACGCTTGACCCGAGAACTGAATGAGGCAACGCCTTGCTTAGGCTCGTATACTTGCTGGCGCACCAATTTCGGGAGTGCTCCACCATTTATGCAACGGAGAAAATTTGAGAAAATACAAGCCAGATCGATCAGGTACAATCCTGTGAAGCTTCGACTCGTTAACCGATTCAAAGCTCTTCCGTTCGATCTGGCCTGTCCTTTACCGACCTGTGCGCCACAGACATGCTGGCCGCGCCGCAAGAAAGCAGGAACACGGTTGCCACTGCGCACTGTCATCAGTACAACCAGATGCAGGGTTGCTTGCTCATGCTGTGCAGACTGTTTGTTCCTCCCTGTGCCATGCATGGGCGGGATGACTTGTCCCGTGCAGCCGACCAAGGTTTGTATGCCGTGGGCGTACAACTACAACCGATTTACTGCTCTTCGCCGTGAAGTGTTACATTCAAGCTATGCTGTGAGCCTTTGCAGCAAGGAAGTCGTGTCCTTCAGCATACGCCCAGGCAGTTGATGCGGGATCTGAATGCCGAACTCTCAGACTGAGATGCACAGTTCTTGGCATTTGCATGCTTTTCCCCTTCCCTCCAGGTGTCATCTGCATGGCAGACCTCAATCCGGAGGACTGGGAGACCTGTTGTGTTGCTACAGCTAGCTGTGTCATACCGATAACACGAGAGGCAGAGGCAAAACTGGGGGCTTGACTGCGCAGGGTGGCCAGCACCACGTCGTGACGCCGTGCAATCACACCTTCCACCGAGCCACGGACACAGATTAGAGTTAGGGTTGGTAAGATGAAAGAGGGAGACACAAGACAAGAAAATCGTTTGAAGCGACTCCAGGCCTGCCTTGAGCAGTGGATGGATGTGAAGATGGAGCGAGGACCTGAGATCTCTGCCAGAAAAGGCATCAGAGCTCTGGCCTTTTCCGGGGTCCTGAGAAGAAGTCTCTTGATTTTTCTCCAGGCCGTTGGAAAACTGTATGCCTTGTGACCACACCAGGTACTGGTAACTCCTCCTACAAGCCTCCAATCGCAGCAAATCTGAAAAAGAAACAAGCTCCCTGTTGCCGCGAAAAGGCATCTTTACTGTTGCGATTGCCCACAAGTCTTCTGTGCACAGGTGCCCGACTTGTCGTGCCGCTCTCCCACCGATACAGTGACGTTTGTCGGCATGGCTCTGTGTAGTTCCTGTGGCATTGCGGTGTACTCGCAACACCACATGGATGACGTTTGTTGCGTTCGCGGAACCTCGCAAAGCAGGATTTCAGTCTGGGTGCTGAGTCGAGAGTCCATAAGCTAAGTTGGAACTCTTTTGATGGTCTCGTGGCCTGTGGCCAGAAATCCCGAGGCTCCCGAAGCCCAAAGAGCCCGAGCTTCATACTCGCTTTGAAGAATCGTAGAGGGTTCGAAGAGTACAGTTCTGCTCCCGCAGCGCGCAGGGGAGTTCTCTCGAGTTTCGACATGCCTTCAAAAGGAGGCATCCAAGCATCTTTGCCTGTTGAAAGTCTGTTCCGATGGATCTCGGCATGTGACGGGTCTCGGCATCTGGGTACCGGACCTTTCGGCTTTGCTGTGTCACAGCCTTTGCTTCGAGGGCACTTCTCACACGCCAAGATCACCATTTTAAGCACGCAGGACTACAGCAGGAAAGCTTAACAGATTCGCAGCGCTCGAGTGCTTGAGCGGAAAAAGCGACAGCACCACACGATTTGTCTGCTTGCTCACATGAGTCTCATGGCCATCCGCAGATTGGATGTGCCAGTTTCTATTACATGCTGCAGGCGCGTTTCTGGCTTGAACGTTTGCTCCAGGAGCCGTCGTGGCCTCGGTATGAAGGAAGCGTCGGGTAGATTTGAGGATTTGAGGGGAGATGTGAAGGATTCTTTCAGATCCGGGATAACAGAGTCAGTGCTCGATACTCGAAGAGTCGAAGAGACCAGGTCTGTGAAGGAACAGACTTCGGCAGACATGAAGATTGGAACTCAAGCAGAAGTCGGTTCCCGGACGCTTGCAAGGTCTGGGCAAGGAGCGGTTACTCACGCTGCACTCTTTTCAGATTTTTCAGTCTGACAGAGCGGACGGAGGCTGCGCTATCCATCCATGAACTGGCCACCATTGACATGCTGGGATTGAAGCCAGGATCTTCTAAGACAGCATCGAGCTTCGAACGGAAGGTAGACTTGAAGCCTGGCTTCAAATTCAAAGTCTGTTAGAAATGGCATCTGACGGAAGCCGGGCCAGGACCAGACTTTCCTGAGAAAAGACTCTGTGATGACGGTGATGCAAACGATGAACTTCGGTGTGTGTAGCATCAGGGTAATGTTGCACACCAGAGCTGGCACTGAACGTCCAGCTGTCGGCCGTTGTTGCTCGGTCAAGAAGGCGTGTGGCCGACATGGCTTTTGCATATGCCGGTATGTCATGTTTCTGCAGCTCGCACGACGGCAAGAACTATTGGCAGATCACAGCTAGTATCATTGCTTTCAGCGGAGGGACGGTGTCGAGACTCCGGATGGGTGGAATCGCGCCAGCGTATAGTAAAGAGGCAGAGCGTGTGTTTTCGCGGCTGATGAGCTTGCTTCTGCAGGTGTGGGCGTCAGAAGTGCCCACGCCGATTGAAAAAGGCAGGAGGGCATTGTGTTGCCGTCGCGGCTTAGCATGTTCGGGCTTGGTTCAGCACTGTTACATTGCCTCATCCTACCGAGATTTCCAGAACTTGGCAACACCTGCACGCTGGCAACGCGGGTGAGTGCCGAAGTCCATGTGGTGCGGACCTGCCAATTGAGGGCGGTATAAGATGGCATTTCAAACGGCGCAAGACACTGATACGAGGATGCAAAAGTAGCTCCCTACCTGGGACTCTGGACCTGTGCGAGCCGCGGATATCTGTGGATACCCTGGCAAGGACCCACGCGCGGCCAGGAGCCTGAGGGCGTTGCCGTGAGGTCTCCATGGCACTGTGACATTCCAGTGCAGCGCATCACCGCATCACCAGCACTTTGCCGGGCTCTTGTCAATGATAGGTTGTCGCAGCTCGCTGCCGTAGTCCACGGCCGTCGTCACAGCTGCAAAGAGCACTATCTGCCACTGGCAGCAGCAGTCTACCTGGGTCTACCTATGTGCATGGCATAGGTTCTATCCCTGGTGTGCCTGTGTATGAACCGCCGGATGACTTGACTAGCAGCTAGCATTGAAATTGATGGCCCGCCTGTGCAAAGCGAAGTGCCATTGCACGAGCTGGAGCATAGTTCAAGGGGTTGCATCGTTCCAGACTGTGATGGCCCAGCGATTTGAATGCTTCGCTCTCTTGCAAAGTCTCTGTGCCGCTCCTTCGGCAGCAGGGATGGGAGAGACGAAGCCCAAAGGCCCGTGTCATCGCCGGTCTAATTTCCCACAGAGACCTGGGTCCTACCTTCGAGTCCCGGAGGAAGGTCTCTACACCTTCAGGACCTGGATCCCCTGCCCTGGCCCAGGCTCACCGACCAGGAGATGGCGAAGCGACGGCGACGGCGGCGATGGGTTTGGACTCCTAGAGCATCGGAGCTCGTCGTTTGGGATGAGGGTTTTCTACACTATTGTGTTGAAAAGTGGGCTTCAGGCAGACATGGCGGCTTGTTCTGGTTTGCTCTACCAGATGTCCAAAATTCAAGGGGCGCGCAGATCACAGCATGACGGTCCCACCGTCTCTCAGGTCTGGGCGAAGCGAGAGATGGTGCGAGACTCAGCTGCCTCCTGCGAGCTGCCTCCTCCGAGCATCCTGTTGGGCACAGAAAGCAAGGCAAAATCTGACTTTTTTAATTCCAGTGCTTAGACGCTCTCAGTTGTTCGGATCCTACAATGAAGTGACCACGCAAATCAATCGGCAGCAGAAGCGCAATTCGAGCACTGGCCCCGATTCGTGCTTGGTCCGCCCATGCGCTGATTACCTGAATGTAGGTTGGGCAAGGGTTGCGGGCCTCGGGGTTCGGCGCTTTGAGGTTCGGGTTTTACAGTTTAGGCATGGACAGCGCGTCTGTAGGTTCCCGTGGTTTAGGGATCGCTCGACCAGAGAAGGGTCCGGAGAGCTTGCAGGTTTCGGGGTTTAGGGTAGAGAGTTTCGGGGTTCCTGGTATTCCGGCAAGGGTAGCGGAGTCTTCGAGGTTTCACTGTTCAGGGCTCTGCTTTTAGGGTTCTAGGTTCAGGGAGTCGGGCCTGAGGAATCAATAGCCGGCCAGGGAGAGTCGAGTCTTCGAGACTCTGCGGTTTGGGGCTTCAGAGGGCTGTTTGGGAGTATCAGCAGCCATAGAGAGCTGAGTTTTGCAAGGTTCAGCTGTGTACGATTTCGAGTCCGAACATCATGCAAATCCGCGTGACTGGTGCGCGAATCTATCGTCCTGGTGCCCGAATCAAACGCTTTCCGTGCGTGAAACAATCGTGAAACCACGTGAGCGCGGATTCTGCGCGCAAATGCGCGAATCCGAAGCTCCAATGAAAAGATGCGTGGTGCGAAGCTACCTATCTTCACCATCCTTCAGTCAGTTCCTGACATGTTGGCAGAGCAACGAGGCTCGTGCGACGGGCTTCTTCAGTGAAGATGAGATGAAGCAGCGAGACCCGCAGCCGAAGACTCGGACAGGAGTATGTAGATATCAAACCGTGAGACGTGTTTCGTGACTTGTGTTCTTCACCCTTCAAAATTCAGAAATGGAGTGCGGTCCCAGGCTCTTCCACCACCTCGTTGGCCAGTACCAAGACACTACAGCCTGTACCCTGGTGCCGGGCAGCCTGTTTTCTTGTCTGCACCCGATTTGCAGTCAGGTGAAGCTGTCGGACCCCATGCGCAGCACCAAGAGAAGCCCGCCAATGCTGCATGTGGAATGTAGTAATGCAGAGCGTTACTGTGAGAGTGTTGTGCAAGCAGGCATCTGCCTGATGTAGACTTGCACATGCAGTTGCTTGATGTGTAGCGACTCTTGCAGTGGGTTTCGAGACTGCCGGAAGTGAAGTCCGGGTAAATCGGGTTTTGGCTTGGGCCGAGGCAAGGCAGCCTGAGCAACTACCTCCTCCAGCAACTCGAGCGTCAGTGCGAGGACAGACGAGGGATGTGGTGGGGGTGTCGAAGACGGGAAGTGGGTGCACCTGGTGGAAACCAGGCGGGAGCCGTGCAGTAGAGTTTCATGGATTGATGTGACAGGACGAGCTTCGGAACGAGAGAGCCGGTACAGCCGGCGGGCGACTTAAGCTTGGACTTTGATGCATCAAGAGAAGTTCAAGCTGGAAAGGGCGAGCATGGCACGTGTTGAATCTCTTGATGTGCTCTGTATACCTTCATAGGGGAATCTGACACTGCACGTGATTAGGCACGGATTGCGCTCCAGCACCTGCAAAAAGGCCTGGTGGCTACATGTGGCTAATTCGCTCGCACCACGCCAGCCTTGAGGAATCGAAGGGACAGAGAGCTTCCTGGAATGACAAAGAGTTAAAAATTTCTCAGTTCCGCATCTCTTGTGCTGCTCTCTTTAAAGAGCAGCCTTAGGGCGCGGTCTTATCTTGAGGCCTTCTGAAGAGTGCCGTAGTAGAAGCGAGCCAGGCAGCGAATGACCGAAGAAGTGGGGGCGCTTACTGCGTGTCGATGAAGGCATGTATGTTTGGAGCATCGGCTTCCCCCGTTTTTTTAGCCGTCCTTAACATGTGCTTCCAAGGTCCATTCTGGCGACATGGAGTTCTCCAATGAGGCGCATGAGTCGTTTCCACTCGTCTGTAGAAGATGCCGGACACTTTTGCTATGCAAAGCTGGAAAGTATTCTCCCACAGCTACTGAGTTCAGAGCTATCAAGTCTTCAGGGCATAATCTGGTCCCACGCTGACGGAGACCTGGCAGGACTACTACGACCAGAGCGGTGACGAGGGTGGTGCAGGATCGGACGATGCTGCAGTCAGGCGCGGGCTATATTGACGAAGGCCTTGTTGCTCCTTGATTGAATGGTCGGGGAATGGCTTTTCGTCTGCTCTGCTTTGAAGCTTTGAAGAGGCAAGCACCGAATTTTCACGTCAGACAACGGCCCCAACCAGTCAGCTGCCGTCAGCGCCACGTTGAACTCCACTCTTCCTCGGGGGTTGATTTATCAGCTCAAGACCGATGCTTAAGTTGTCGTAGAGAGATTGAATATGTCCGGCGGCTGGCTCAGTAGACCTGAGCTCGTAAACACAACGCCAACTGTAATCGTTCACCGAATTCAGATGCTCGTGCCTAGGCAGAGACACACCACCAAGCACCAATCCTCTTTAAGGGACATTCGGGCACTGGCCTCACAGGCTTCAGCGCTGCATGTGCAAACTGAAAATCTCAGTAGTCCATCGATACTTCACCGTATTTTACCGCAAAATAGAAACCCTACCCTCCAGAAGCTTGTCGACACTTCTACCTCTATTAACGCCAGGCGGGCCAGATTTCTGAAAGCCATGCGGGATCGGTTTGTGGATGGCATGGAGAGGCCGGCGCCTTTTTGGGGTCCTTATAATAAGGATCCTACTGTTTAGGGTACTATATTAGGGTCATTTTGGGGTCCTTATAATAAGGATCTGAGTCGGATAGGTCGAAAGGGCTCTGGTGCTGTGGCCATCTCTGCTCAGGAATTTCAATTACGCTGCCTTGGATGAGGACTGCATCTGGGGAACCAGGGTTTCCACAGTCCTTCATTAGTTATGAGAGCCCAAACCCTAAACCCTAAACTCTAAACCCCAGTGGTGTATTGACTTTTGCCAAAAGCGCCCCGGACCTGGCGAGGACTCGGACTTGGACGACGTGGTGGAGCTTGGGAGAGATGCGGAGGAGCCCACAGCATACAAAGTGTCTCGAGGTTCTCTAGTAAAATATAATATAGTATAGTTAGTATAGTATATTACAACATAATATTATATAATATTAAAATATATTATATACTATCTCCAAGGGTGGCATATGAGATGGTACATAGCAGTAGCCATGCAGTAGGCATGGCTGCTCGCAGCTCCTCTCGCCCCATCTCCGACAGGAAAAATACTTCGATGCAGAGTGAGCGTAGCCTCTGCGAGGACCAGGCAGCTTTCCTGCTTGGAGTTTGCAAAAAGTAAGCCGCCAAGTAAACCTGATCAGCCTTGAACATCTCTCTAAGTGGACACATCTGATTCGCGTAAGCTTGGCCTTGCCTTGCCTGAATGCTTTCTGCTTCAGTGAGTGTTCTAAAATCCATCCCAGAAGCTCGCAGAAGGCGTTTTCAACCTTCGCTTGTTGGGAGGACTCGGCTTCGCAGATGGCCCTCACCTCTAGAGAACACAGAAGGGAAGGCACTCTAATTCACTCAACGGCTATCTGTGAAGAGGGTGTGTTCCGGTAGTGTCGGCCCTGGACAACAACCGGCTCAGGGTCGCGTTTGACCAGCAAAAAGGAACCGGTGCTTCCATGCTTCGAAGCCGGCATTCTGGGGGTGTGCGGCCTGCAATCCTCGGTCGGGTGATGCATGCCAGCTGCTTGTATATTTCGGGACATGTTCGGCATTTGCGGAGATTCGCATTCGACGCACTCTTCTGGTGCTCTTGGTGCGGCCTAAGCGCCGAGGTGAAAGCGATGTGAAGATGGTCTGGTGTCAGGAAAAAACGCACCACAAGAACTCGCGGCAAAATCAGCCTTTAACTACCAAAGTCAAGGTTTGAGCCAGCGATTCATATGGGCAAGACCTATACATGCCTGCAACACCCCTTTACCACCACCGTTGAGTAAATAAGTAAGGGTCACTCTAGCATGCTCCTGGGACGTGGATCCTCAGATTGCAAGAGGCTAAGAAGTGTGTCTGCGGTTGGTCAGCTCAACATCCGAAGTCGAACCTCTAAAACTGGCAAGAGCATGTGCGCCGGTTAGCCAGCTGGGTGGGGCAAGGTAAGCACAGAGCCTGCGTTGCTGTGCCTTTTGCCATTGAGGCCATCACCATAGCTTGTCTGCGGAGCTTCATCATGGATATATGATACATGAGCATGGCCGAGACAGCTCAGACAAAGCAATTGCTGAAGTCACGAGGCAACCACTCACCATGCCTGAACGGTGCATGATAAACATGGAGAGCAGCTCCCAGTCAAGTTGAGTCAGCGAGATAGCTAATTCCGTCTGCCAAAGCTGTCATGGGTGGCGGCCGTGACAAGGGCAAAGGCAAAGGCCCAGGCAGGCTGTCGAATGTGCCCGCAAATCCACAGATTCTTCGCACTCGCCTGTGCAATCATCTTTTTCAACAGGTGGCTTTTCCGGTGCGAGCAGAGTGCGGTCAAGCATTGACAAGCTCGGTTCCAAGTCGCTGTTTGTGTGACCTTGCTAGGGTCGCAGTCAGAAGGATGCAGTACTTCAGCGTGTTTTAAACACGTTCAAACTCCAACAGTGTGCGAGTTTGCTCACTGCAGGGACTGGCGCAAAGGAGGTCAGAAGGGTGCACAGAAAGGCGGCCAGTGCAGACACTCGAGCTAAGCCAATCCAATGTTCGCAGATCGGCACTTAGCAGGGAGGAGATGGAAAGACAGAGGCAGTGTGCAAATACTACAGCCCAGGGCACCTCTCTAGCAGCTTCATGTTTCATTATTCATGCTGTCAGGTCAGCACGACTGATCGATACCACGGTAATACACTGCATAGCATGACCGGCTGCATGCGAGGCTCCGGCAGGCAAGCTGCTGCTTGCAAAGACTGACACATTGTGACGAGTGCCTGGGTACAAAGTCTTCAGCTATCGCCAGGTCAACTTCTGGACTGCACTAGCACCACCCACCTTGGCACGCAATTTGAGTGTCTCTCTTCAGCAGTCTCTCAACGGTTCAGGGCGGCGGGCCGCGGTGCGACCAGGCCTGATGGGGGATTGCCGATCTGTCGAGCAGGTCAGTGTCGTCAAAGTCTTGTGACCGAGCTTCTTTAGGGTTTCGGGTGGTGAGATTCAGATTTCAGGGGCTTGGGTTTAGTTTAGGGTGGGGGTTCGAAAAGCTAGATTCAGCAGGGCTTAGAGCTTAGGGCTCAGGTGGAGAAGGTTTCAATGTTTAGGGTCAGGATCTCGACACCTTCAACTGCTTTTAGTACTTCTTTTCTGCCCTGCGGCCTCCCTTGCCAGCCGCATCCCTGACGGGCACGCCATCGCCAAACCGGCATGTTAGGGATGTTTGTAACCGTCTGGCCAGCACCTTGAGATCCACTGAACATGGATGCCAGCTCCTGGTCCAGTTTACAGACAAGATCAATGGCAAAACGTGACTTTGGCAATGGGAAGTCTTAAGTGAGGTTTCTGCTTCATCGCAGACTCTGCGAGTCTCAGAGTCTGCGAGCCCGGGCTCGTTACAGCATCCGAAGACGTAAGAGCAAGCACCTTTCTATGTTCCTTCATGTTGTGTTTCCGCATTGTAAAGTTGTTGCCCCAGGTACTCAGAGCATCCGAATGTGCCGGGCGCCTATTGCAGAACCTGTCTGTCTAGCTTGATCGCCCGTGCGTGCTGCAGAACCACCAACTTATCTCCGAATATTCCAAGTATGCGCACATTTTGATATTTTGATCCGATCGCGTGTCCCTTCTTGGCTGCATATGAAGGAGCAGTGCAATGGATGACGTATGCCAGATGTATGAGCAGGTCGCTGTCTGAGAGCTTCAATAGGTGTCGACAGCAGCCGATGGCTTGCTCTCCTGTCAACTCAGTCATAAGGTCATGAAGATGGACATGGGTGGCAGGCAGCAGGTCAAGTATACGGTGGAGGATCTCTGCCATTAGCCGAAGCCCAATGAAGCTTCCAAGCATCTTGACGTTTGCCGTTTGCAAGAGCTGAGACCTTACGGGCAAATTCCCACATGTCCCACGTGCAGGACCTTTGGTCCTTTGTCGACCGCTTGCGTGACATTGCCTGCTTGATCTACGACTCCCAGGTGCGAGCATAGTGCCTCGTGCAGCCTCGTGCAGCCGTTGGCCCACAACCAATGTGAGTCTCGAGCCTGTTCGCAGCTCTCGTAGTGCCGGTTACTGCCCTTGTCTTTGATGCGCTGCCAGGGCGGTGAGTACCTGCCACACAATCGTGAGTGGGTCAAGAACCAGGCCTGCTGCCAGTGTAGCATGTCGTGGCATCACCAAGTCATGCAAGCAGCTTCTGATTCGTGCAGGTCTTGAAGCACCTGAAGGGGCAGCTGACATGAGGCCCTCACAGCTTTACAGTATCTTGCATACCTTGCTTTACTTGTTGGAGTCGCCGAGGTCTCAGGCAGCCTCCGAGCTCACGCGCTGCACTGCTCAGCGACAGCCGGTGTGCTCTTGGAGACAAAACGCCTGCGGCACCGAGTGCAAGCAGACTTTTCAGAGTCAGCCAATCCAGAATCACTACCCCCCCGTCTCTCTCTCTCTCTGTCTCTCTCTCAGTCTCTCGCTCTCCCGCTCTCTCGCTCCCTCTCCCTCTCTCTTTGTGTCTGTCTGTTTGTCACACACGTGTATGTGAACTATTCACTGCGATCTTGAGCGCTTGGCCGCTTCAGGTTCCGTGCACGGTACCTCGCCCGCAGCCCTTTTCAGGGCTCGATACAATGAGGTTTTTTTTCCGGTACTAGAACCTATGAGAGGACTGCCGGGAGAAGGGCATCAGTTTTGAGGTGATGGGTAACTTATCCATCGTGCTTCAAAGTCGCAGTTGCTGGCAAGGAGATGCGGCCTGCACGGAAGCTGCTTTTACTACAATGCTTGTGCCCCGGGGCGTCCTTTTGCCCTGCAGAGTGATTGAAAGGGTTCCCAACTTGTGTACTCATCTGCGCCGCAGGTCTTTGGATCGTCATGGTATCTTCTGAACACGACAGGTGCTGTTGCAGAGTAGTGTTCGATTTTGCACATGCACTATGCCTTCCAGAACTCGAAAAGGAGGATAGTGAGTCGGTGAGTCTTGGGAGGACGTGCCTCATTCAGGGGCAGCTTCGACAAACTGGCAAGTGGCCTGGCAACTTTGGCATCCTTACCAAGACATATCCAAGCAGTCCAAGTAACCCATGCAGGAAGCCAGCTCGAATGCTGAGGGTGGTCGGTCTCCTCGAAGATGACGGCGCCAAAGCGGAGGCCGTACCTGCTACGCTGGTGCAGCAGACGTCGCAGTCCAGTCTGCAGGCAAGTTTCCGCCTGGGTTCTCAGTGCGTTCTGCCTTCAACTTATCTTAAATCCCATGTGAATATGATGCAATATGATGCAATTGCGAAAGACTTTGATCGACACCTTGCTGTGCGTTCGCTTTATCAGTAGCCACATCAGACAGTGCATTTCACTCGGCTTGGCATCGTAAGCGCAACTCAGTATTCACGTTCCGATTTTCAATGACTGCACGCTGTCCAGGCTGACTTCGTGCTTGTTTCCCCGATGATTTTCGAGACATTGTGCGTACCTGCACTGGCACTTGCCATAGGCCAGCGGCCACAGCATGTGCTTGCAGGTTCATCAGTCTTTCTGTTTGACCAATACAGGAGGCGCATGCTACACCCTAGGCAGCTCAGACTCACATAGCTCTACGTTGCAATGTTGCTTAGCGCCATTCATATGTACACTGACCAGTACTGCATCAAAGGAGGCTAGCAACACTGTGAGTAGGCGATACTCATGTCTCCTTGGGCTTGCTGCTGCGCACTTCTTGAGCAGGCAGTGTGCTGCAGCAGTATCCGGGGACTCAATCCTCAGGCACGAAGCTTGCACGTGAGAGTGGGAGGGTCCAGTTCCCGATGCTGCTGAGGCCTCCTGGTCTCCTTCTTCGGTGCGCAGACAGCGATGAATCTTTACATGAAGCAGGAGGGGCGGCAGGAGATTTGCTGCACAGCCAAACAGCTAACGCAGCATCGCAGCATATCGCAGCTACCCCTCCGACCTTATGTCACCGCAGTTGCGTGCTAAAGATGTGAAGGTCTTTTCCAACTTGAGGATGCCTGGTGGCTTCAAAGGCGAAGTGCAGGGGTTTGTCTGCTCAAGTTGGTCTGATTCCGAAATCTTCTTCCCCAGCAAGACGATAGAAGTGACCGCAGGCGTTCCAGCGCCCTTCGCCATCACAGCCATCCAGCAGCTGGTTAGCTTCATAGCACCCGACCTCAGACCTGACATCTGCGTGTGTCGGAGCAGGTCGAGTCTGCACTTTGTCAGCCCTGAGGTCCTGGCTGTTGGTATCTTGGTTGAAGAAGAGACTTGTTGTTGGGGTTTCAACTAGCCCTGCCTTGGGATCTGAGGATGTGATACATGCACTGTTAGCATCTTTCGAACACCTAGGCCCTAGGCGCTTGAACTATCTCAAAAATGGCGTCCGCAAGCTGGTGTGCTCAAGGAATGGAGCGCCATGTGACTTCCGACAGCTCTGACAGTTTGAAGCAGCCTTTCTTTCACGAGGCTTGTAGGAAGGAGTCCCAAGGCACTGAGGAGATGGTGTCTGCAATTGGCATCTCCAGTGTTGAGACTGTAGCTCCTCAGAGCTCACGGTCATCCCTTGAAATGCGGCAAGGCTTGCAAGCGGCGCGCTGTTTCGGCTACCAGGTGAACTGCCGCCGACTGGAAAGCCGTCGTGAGGCGCAGATGGGGGATAACTGCCCAGCACAGACTCAGAGAAAGTCAAATTAGGCAGAAGGCTTGCAGAAGGCTTGCAGTCTGCTTGATGTCAGCCTCGGGAGTCGGCTCTGAGGTGGGATGTGTGCTTCTCCTGGCACTAGCTTTTGTTGGAAACATCGGCAGCTTCGCAGCAGATGAGACGGGGGTGGCGTTCGGCTGCCGAGGCTATTGTTTCCTCTGCTGTTGCTGCTTCTATCGACTTGTGAGGTCTCAACAACTTGAGCTTGTCCATCCTGGCTTCCTGGCATTCCAAGACATTACTTAAAACACGTTTCTTGTGAAGGAACCATTGCAGTCGAGGTTTGCCGGTCGCATCCAAGGACATCTCTGTTCATCTGATCATTCGCACAGCGGGCGCTTTGGTGAACCTAGCTCTGGAGTTTGTGGCGCAGCCAATTCTCACCAAGTTTACCGGCCACGACGTCTGGTGCCAAGATTAAGATTAGGGTTGGGATGTCTGGAGCCCTCGCCTTCCTTGTGGCAGCAGGCTGTCTGCCAGACAGGCGAACAGGCATTTCGATTCACATACCGGCCCTTCAGCAACCGGGTTAATCTGTGATCAAGTACAGGCTTTTCCTGTTTTGAACATGTTTCGACAGCCACGTGCAGGCATGGAGGACGTGTCAAGTACGTAGACAAGCCCCATCTTCTGCTTGTTGTCGGAGCGAATCTTCAACTTTATTTGCATCCTAGGGACTTTTGGGGATTTGGTGCGATTTCCACTGCCTGGTAAGTCGTGTTCATGTTCAAGTCGGCTTTGGGAGTGATGGCACGATATACAAAGCAGCATGCAACTAGATTGTGATTGCAACAGTTTTTCTGGAAGATCATGGACTCAGCTGAGACAGAGTTCTGAGGCGAAATGGCCTCAAGTGAACTGTCGAGACCTGGTCCTCACGATTGTTGGGACCTTCTTCGCAGGACTCGTGGAGTCCCAGAAGCAAGCAGGGCATGCGGTGCTTAGTCCACGAATTTCGTGGTGTTTCTAGTCTAGTTCTGCAGCAAAGCCGAGATATGCAGCAAGCTTCAGAGCTTTGCTTCGGCATCCTCAGCTTCGAACTACTACGTGGGCATTGGAGTGCCTCGTCTCAGCACTGGTCCGCCAATGTGGGAGAAGACCCAGTGTTGTGCTTTGCTACACGAGCCGGACGCGGTGCAAGGTGTGCTGCCTGTCCATGGTCGCATCCGGCATTGAGCTCATAGTTGTGAGGAGCCAGTTGACTTGCAGCCTGGAAAGTACAGACTGCTCTGTGTGCATAGGCTTCTGTTTCGGTTGTTGCGTGTTGCTGCAGAAGTTAGTCGGTCAGGCTGTGCTGCATGATGTCGAGTGAAGGACGCTCAGCTCGCACCTGAAGATGAATGCGCTGGAGGCGTGGTTCTTCTCGGCAATTGTTGCTGACACGCAGCCCTGTGACACGCAGTGGGCCGGTGCTAAGGCCATCATGAACATGTCCTTGCCAGCGTCGCTCCTCCTTCTGCTGCCAGTCTTCTTCTTCCGACACTCAGCAACTTGACTCCAAGGACGTGTTCTTGGCTGTGGTGATAAACACCACCAAGTACTTGAGACGAGCTGCAGCCACAGGTGTCATGGCCGGTATCGCCTCATCTGACAGACTGGGAGGCCATGTTCTCTCTTCACAAACCCTGCTCTCCGCGACTGGCACACGCGGCTACAAAAGCGTAGAAGAACTTGTGATGTTCGCTGTTATTGATAGCTCGGAGCTGCACCCCCGCGACAGGTCATGAAGGTGGTGTGGCGGACCAGCAAATTGGGAGTTGCCTTGGGTGTCCTGGCAAGTAGTAACAAGTAGGGCGTAGCAGCGGCGCAAAGTTTGCGGCAGAACTGGACAACACTTTACTTGGGTGTTTTAGGTCTCAGGTTTGGTCCGCTTCAGGGCACCTGAGATCTACTTCTCAGATCATTGTTGCACAAAGCACCGGTCCGCCGCACCCGATCATGTAGTTCACCCTCTTAAGCCCGCAGCAGTCTTGCACATAGTTCTGCAATCCACCCTATCATCTGTCACTTGCTGGAGAAAGCCCGTTTTGTTGTGTGCTGCTGCTCTCAGGATTACTTGCACCGCCTCTGCAGGCAGCATGTGTCAGAATACTGACTGACAGCAGCCTCGCATGATAGCGCAGTACATCGTCGACACAAGTAAACTAACACCAAGCGGGATTGCAGATGTTTGCATATAGCCTGCCATTGGAGTAAACCCTTTGTAAATAGACAAGAGGAGATGCTGAGCACCTCAATTCGCGAGGTGTCCTGTCGGGTTTCTTCGCAACGCTTTACAACGCCGCTGGCTTTCATCAAAGTG
This sequence comes from Symbiodinium necroappetens, assembly GCA_905231915.1. Classification (NCBI taxonomy): domain Eukaryota; class Dinophyceae; order Suessiales; family Symbiodiniaceae; genus Symbiodinium; species Symbiodinium necroappetens. The sequence continues at coordinate 16,443 of CAJNJA010005167.1, forward strand.
TCTTCGAGGAGCTGTGTATGCTTGGGAAATCGATGTCAAAGAGGGGAAGGAACGGTGCTTGGTGTCAGTGCTCACCAGGCTGTTGCATGTTGCAGTCAGGTCATGTTGTACACACTCAGCTCCAGCTTTCAGTCGCACGTGATTTCGATGGCTGGCAACTTCAACAAGGTCTGCGGATGTCCGAAAGAGAAGCCAAACGTCATTGCTGTCTTTATCGGCCGTTCCAGCCTCCCTTGAAGGTCGCGTTGATGTTCTTGTCCATATACCTGGGCATGGAGTTGCTACCTGATCGACCTTGGGGCGAGGTGCGAAGCAGCTTCTCTGGCGGGTGGGGGTCGTTGAGATGCTGCCGTCTTTGCGAGTAAAGGCTTCTCGAGACACTGTAGAGTCTAGAGACCAGATGTGTTTCTTGGGAAACAGAGTGCTCTCTATATCTACTCTTGAGTCGTGCAGCTCCAGGTTAAAAGAGACTGAAATTGCCACGCGGCCTCACCTTCATTCGACAATACTCCCACACGGTGTAGCAGCGGCAGGTGATGATTGCTGGCATTGCTGGCAATGGGCTGCTTTGCTGAAGAGAATACACGCGAGTGACATGAAGATAGGCCAGCAGTCAGGACTGCGGAATACTGCATGCTTTGTGCAGCTCAGGGTAGCATTCATGGTGATGGGCTACTCGGAGATTTCAGTGTTTGTGCTGTCCTTCTAGAGCCTAAAGCTGCCCGCTCTTCGCCGCCCTGTCTGAGGAATCCTCAAATCGCAGGAAGCCAAGGCACAGGAGACCGCGACGTCTGCGGCCGTGAAAGCCGAAAAGTGAGGCTTCTTGGCCCAAGGGGACTCGCAAATAGAGCCGATCAAGATGCATCGCATAGCAGCGATCTCGGTGCCGCTGAGGAATTCGTTGGTAGTTAGCTCTCGAGTCATGTTGCATCGTGCACGGCTACGTGGCGAGATGCCTACTAAGCCGTTCTGGCACGGCCGAGCCACAATGCAGACGAAGGCATGCACACTTGAAGCGTGTTGTGTATCCCTTGCACCCGCCGTGGCCCTTAACCCTGACATAGCCGCAACTCCCCGCACGACATGCCTGCTTGTACGGTAGAGAAGCGGCATGCTCCGTTCGCGTAGCTTCGCTGACGTTCCCTACAACGGGTCGTGCCAGGAAGCTGTGCAAAGTGCGCCGCAAAAGACTGGAACTGCGCAGGATCCGGGAACTTGCATGCTAGGGCTTAGCGGTAGCTTCATGACCTCGGTGTGTGTGTGTGTGAGAGAGAGAGAGAGAGAGAGATTGGACTTACGAAAGAGTGATGTGCAGCTGTTTTCCCCCTTCAGAGCCTCCCTTCGAGTGTTTTGTTCTCCGCGTGAAGCAATGGCCGCGGAGCTGAAGGCAGAGGTGGAGGGCCTCGTGGCCAAGATCTCGGACAAGGCCCCTGGCATCCTGTATCCACAAGCCCCAGATGCCCGAAGAGAGCCCCGGACAGTTAGAAGTTGGAAGCCTTTCAAACAGCT
>CAJNJA010005169.1:0-17951 GCA_905231915.1 Symbiodinium necroappetens
ATATATATATATATATTGATTATATCAACGAAAGCGCTGCAAATCAATATCAATAAAATTCCTATCCGTTCTATTGATTACAATCAATAAGCGATTCTCAGGGTAAATCCTAAACCGCATCGCTGCAGGTGTGGAGTCCGCTGAGTGCTGCACTTCAATGTGCCCTTTTGCGAGTGCGTACCGAAGCCTCTTTGTGATGATGATGCTGATGATCTTGGCCCGGCCAAGACCAAGCCAAGACGAAGAAGAAGAAGAATCAGAAATCAGCGGGCTCGGGCTCAGTGGGCTGAGCGGGCGCAGCGGGCTCAACGGAGGCTTCGGCGGCGGCATCGGTGGCATCGGCGTCGCTGAACAGCATGGACTGACTGATCAAGTGAGTAGCGTAGGGCCGGGTGCCCTGAATCAACGCCTGATGATAGAAGGTCGGAAGAAATCCATGCAATGCATCGCCCAACCCGGTATAATGCTGGACACATAAGGCCCGTAATAGTAGCCCTATTATAGACTGTTACTGTATGGGGGGGGCAGTACCCAACCTAAAGCCTAAAAAATAAGGACTACATGGAGCCTTAGGGTACGGCTTGAGGGGTCATGGGGGTTCTGGTTACGGGTATGGGGGATACTTTCCCACATCAAAATAATAATTCCTAATATGGAAACCCTACATTCTACTATATAGGTACTTAGGACCCTTTGGGATAGTACTATAGGCCCTAAACCCTCTGCTCTAAACCCCAAAAAGCCCTAAAACCAGGACCCTTTGGGCCCAGTTATGGGGGTTCTGGTTACGGGGTTGGGGCTTCGGAAGCCCTGGTTTAGCTGCCGGGGGCTCTGGTTGAACGAAAAAACAGGTTTAGGGTTTAAGGTTTAGGGGTTAGGGTTTAGGGTTTAGGGTTTAAGGTTTAGGGCTTAGGGTTTAGGGTTTAGGGTTTAAGGTTTGGGGTTCAGGCTAGGTTTTGGGGCCTTTCCATTTGTAGAGCTTACATAAGGGCAAGGTTCCAGATACATAGTAGTTCGCGGAAGTACAAACCTGTACGTAATGACTACTATCCGATCCGAAGCCCAGCTACCTAACCTTGGACGCTTAGGATCACAAGATTTACGGTTTGTGTGGTTCTGGATTGCAGGCTGGGTGTGGGGTTGAGGCCAGGTCGGTCGTTGCAGCGATTTTCTGGGTGGAGGTTCTCGTGGATCAGATGGAATGTCGACACGCCATACTTTAGGGGTTTAGGGTTGAGGGTTTATAGTTCACTCCCAAAAAGCTGGGAACCGGATCAAGGACAAATCGTGCTAGGACTCCCCATGCATTGCTCTTTAAGGGTTGAGGCTATTGGGTTTCCAACTTTGGGGCTTCTACTAGAGATGCCAAGATCTCCTAGCCCCTGCCCCTTTTCAATCAAGCCACACACCCTCCAAGCCCTAAGCCCTAAACCCCTAAACCCTAACCCCTAAACCCTAAACTCTAATCCACCCCGGAACGGCCCTACACCCGAATCCCATAGAGTCCCAAAGCCCGATAGACCCCAACCGCCTATGTCCTAACTCTGAGGGTCCAAAGTACACTGATAACCATCTGGGTAGTTCTCTAAAGTAGGGTCCCTTTTAGGGTCCTTATATAAGGGTGCCGTACTATATTTGGGACTTAAACGGGGGCCCTAATTTGGAGAACTAGCCAAGTACCGAACTTTTTGGTCCTTCCCTAAACCCTACGCCCTATAACCCCTATTTGGACCTTAGGGTAACTCCCATCGACGGCCCCAGGTGTGCTCCGACAAGGTTCCAGTGGCTCCTTCGAGGTGTCAAAGTGGGATACAACAGGGTGGATCTGTTTGGCATTTAGGGTACCCAAACCTTATAAACCCTAAACTTAAACCATATATATGCGTTAAACTTAAACCTCACAAACCCTAAGTTTAAACCCTATGAGCCCTAAAGTTAGCCATATAAACCTTAAACTTAAACCTTATAAAGCCGAAAGCTTCAACCCAAGTTGAGGAGTCGGGTTTAGGGGTTGAGGATGTAGAGTCTCTAGATATAGGGTCTTGGGTTTTTAGGGCTCAGGGTTTAGGGTTTAGGGTTTAGGATCTAAAGTCTCTATGGATTTTGGGGTCTTGGGCTTTTGGGGGCTCAGGCTTCCATAAACCCTGAAGTGGAGGGTCGGATCTGGTCTCGAGACCTGTCGGGGCTTTGGCGTCGGGTTTGGGAGCTGCAGCTGTTTAGATGCAGGGTTCAGGGCTTTGGGGTTTTAGGGCTGTGGGGTTTGAGGGTTTTAGGGCTTTGGGGTTTTAGGGTGCAGGGCTTTGGGGTTTTAGGGTGTAGGGCTTTGGCCGGGGTTTTAGGGGTTTAGGGTTTAGGGTTTGAGGGTTTAGGGTTTACTTGTGTATGGTTTACGGCAGTTTAGGGAGCAGGCTATGCTTTGATGTGGGGGGGTCTGTGGGTTGTAGGCTTGGGTGCTGCCCGGGGGTGGGGGAGGGTTTAATGTACACACATCTGTCCCGACTCACAGTGTTGTTCAGAAGATCTGAACCCTAAACTCCCTAAGCCCTAAACCCGAAGCCCCTAAACCCTAAACCCTAAACCCCTAAACCCGGAACCCCTAAACCCTAAACCCCTACACCCCTAAACCTGATAACCTAACCCTCCTGCTTTAGCGATCATTATAAAAGTAACAATATGAAGGCACTTTGGTTGTTAGTCAGGGGTGTGCATTAAAGGACGTCAGGCTTAGGGCTCAGGTGACTCAGGGGCCATACGAGGTTGATTCGGGCATTGCGGTCCTAATTTCAATCTGGCCTCATCTGATGTGCTTTACTTTGAGTGGTTTTTGGGTGTCGCCCTTAGGGCCTTTGGGTGGAATGTGCTCCCCCCCTCCACATCGGTGAGGTATCTGCCGCCGGTCGCACCATCACGATGCAGAAAGGCCGCCGGAACTTTCCCTGGCCGAACATACCGAAACTTGTAGAGGGCATCAGAAACAGAATAGAGTTTGGGGTGTACTGAGGGTTAGAAGGGGATGCTACTACTATTGCTACTAGTTCTTCAGAGCTTCGTAGTTCCCAAAACCTATCATGCCACTCGATCTGATAATGAAAGAAAGGCTCGTCTGTTCTTGCCTCTGAATACCCGCTAAACCCTCAGACCCCAATTGCATTGTATGCCCTGAGGCCCAAAACCCAGAACCCTAAACCCCTAAACCCCAAACCCTTAACCCCAGACCCTAAACCCCTAAACCCGTAAACCCTCAACCCCAGACCCTAAACCCTAAAACCCTAAACCCCTAAACTCTAAGCCCCAACCCTAAACCCCTAAACCCTAAACCCTATGTTTTCCCCTATAAACCCTCAACCCTCAACCCCAGACCCTATAGTCAGACCCTCACCTCTACCCACAGGCCCCTAAGTAGTTCCTTTCTGAGATTCCCTTATAGGACTCTAAATATATAAACCACAAGAAGGAACTACTTAGGGGTTCCTTTCTGGGATTCCCTTATAGGACTCTAGATATATAAACCGCAAAAAGGAACTACTTAGGGGCCTATGGGTAAGCCTAAGGGTCCATGTAGCCAAATAGATATACATAGGCCCCAAAGTACCCAAATAGGGACTACATTAAGGCCAAAGTATATCTATTTGGATACATGGACCCTTAAACCCTAAAAGCTAAACCCTAAACCCTTATGGTACCCTTTATAAGAACCCTTAAAGGACCCTTAGGGATATAAAACGGACCCTAAACTACTTAGGGGCCTATGGGTAAGCCGAACCCCACAAGGCGCTGGAGAGCGCATCAACGTCGGAAGCCCCAGAGCGGGTTCCTCCCAGCACGGGTTGGGCCTTTGCCGGTTTGATGGGCTTTCGGTTTGGGTTTAGGGTTTAATAGGATTTAGCGTTTAGGGTTTCGGGTTTAGGGTTTCGGGTTTAGGGTTTAGGGTTTGGGTTTAGGATTTAGGGTCTAGGGTTGGCAAGTGCATGAAGGTGGGGCCTGCATGACCAGCATGGGGTTACGGGGTTCATCATCGTATCCATCTCCGTCTGTCGGATGGAGGCTTTGGGTTTCGTGCGAAGGGGGCTACAAGTTGGAGTGTAATGGAGCGAGAATAAGACGTCCAAGGCTTCGTCCGCGTATCAGAATCCTAAAACTTTGCTGGTTGAGTACGTGGAAGAGCCTCCTTTCAGTTTTGGTCCCCAAACATGACAGAACATGAGTTTCTACCCCCCCCCCCGCAACTTCAAAAAAAAAAACATTTTTTACAGGTTCCTGAGCACAACGTCGAGCTCCAGTGCATGGTGCAGCGCAGAAAATCTCCTGTCACGCGAAATTGAATTACCCTATTAATTATAAGGTCTACAGGGGTTTAGGCTAAACCCATAGAGACTCGAAGCAATTTCCAGTCAGATGTAGGGGACCCCCAATCCTAAATTGTAAACCTCAGACCCCGAAATGAATCCCTCCCAGCTCCGTCCTACAACGCCTTAGGTGGTCGATGAAGACACGCGGCTCATGGCCATGTCCGAGCCAGTGTCGTCAGGACGCCAAAAGCCTAAGCCGGGACAGGGCTACTGTAAAGGCTTCTACAAAGGTTCTACAGCTTTTCCTATACGGGTTTCTGTGGGGAGCCACTGTAATTAGGGGTTCCATGAGATTTCCTTGTGGTTCTTACTGGAAGCGCATGTAAGGGCCACTAGAAGGTTTCGAATATAAGAGTTCCCAGACATATGGGGTCTAGCTAAGGGGTTTCAATGCGCGCGTGTTGAGGTTTGAGGGACCTACCAGGACCTCCTTTTGTTTGCATGGGCCCCTGCAGCTCTAGAGCTGGAGACATGTTAAGATCTTGCAAGTTCGGTTCAGGTCTAGGGTCTACCCATAGGCTCCAAAGTAGTTCCCTTTTTCGTGGTTTATGTTTAGAATCCTATAAGGTAACCCCAAAAAGGAACTAGAGTCTAGGCATAGGTATAAAGTCCAGGTATCCAGTGATACAGTGAAGTCCTCTAGGCCTCGGGGGTTGTAGGTATGCACGGGAGTCTATCAGTAGGTCTTGTGACCCGTAGGCTTACAGCTAGGGCCCCTGCATCGCCACCTTCAGCACAATCCACATGTTTCCGTCACCTTCCCTCATTCATATCGTGAGTTAGGGCTCGGAGGATTGCATTTCAGGCTTTCCGATTTAGGATACGGTTCCTCGGCCTATGGGTATAGGGTTCTTCATTTGTAAATGCCCTAATCCCTAAACCCCAAACGCCAAACCCCAAACCCTAACCCCAGACCCCAAACCCCAAACCCTAATCCCCAGACCCTAAACCCCAGAGCCTAAACCCTACACCGCGGAAGCGGCGCAACGCCTGCCGTGCGGAGGAGGGTGGAGTTCTGCTGCAACGAACCAACGGAAAGTCAGGTCGCTTCAAGCGCCGGGTTTTTGTTGAGGTGTCTTCATCTCAGGCGACTTGTTTTTTGGGGTTTCTGGTTCAGGGTTTAGGTGCTAAATTTTGGGGTTTAGGGTTTAGGGTAAGGTGTTGAGAGGTCTTGCGGATTTGGAGGTTTTTGGGTTTGAAGGTTGAGATTTAATTTTGCGGAAAACCCCTAAAGCCCTAAGGCCCATTTTAAATTTTAAGGCCCCTACAATAAGCCCTTAAAAGCAAACGGAACCCTAAAAGCCGCTAAAAGCCCCAAGACTCTAGATCCTGAGCCTAACAAACCATAAACCCCTTACAGGAGCCCCGAAAGGAAACCTGATCATTTAAGAGGAACCCTACCCGCACTCCCTCAGGTACCCTTGTAATATAGAGCCCTTATGGCCCTTAATAGTGGGTATTTAGCAGGGGAGTTGGGGGATGCTGGTAGTCTGCTTAAACCCTAAACACGAAAACCCTAAAGGCGCTAAAGTCCCTTTCCGGCTTGGACTCACCCAGACCTTCCAATATCCCTTAGTTAAGGAAGATCCCAGAATTTATAGTAGGACCCCTGGTGTGATTTAAGCTATATTCCTTAATCAAGAAATACTGCTGATGATATAAACCCTGCATTACCTCAAGGGTCTCCTAGACTATGGGAAATATGGTATATTCCTTATTCGGGGTAGTGCAGGATGTATGTCATCAACCGTACTACCCCCAAAGGAACCTAAACCCTTAACCCTAAACCCTTAACCCTAAACCCTTAACCCTAAACCCTAAACCCTATATAACCCTAAGCCCTAAACCCTAAACCCTAAACCCTAAACCCTAACCCTAAGCACTTAAAAGACAGCCTTATGGAAGGTCTGGGTATTCATGTGCCAACCCACCGGTCGAACTGTTCGCACAGGGAGATCACGGTCCCCAAGGACGAAATGAACCCTAAAAGGGTTTAAGGTTCATATACAATATAGTGCTGTAATTCATAGTACAAGGGTATAGGCGGTATAGGGCCCCTACTTTTAAGGGTCCTTTCGTCCTAAAGCATGGTCCCCCCCGGGGCTTCCTATGCAGCGAAGACTTGCAGGGCTTTGGGGCTATAGGGCTGTAGGGTTTAGAGTTTAGGGTTTCCAAGCTTCATAAGGGTTTTATGTAAGGCGGCTAGTCAGCCAGGGCATCAAGGACTATTGCAAGGGCTTTGTCAGATTTTGTAGCAGGTTCATTGCTTGATACACGCTTTTTGTGAGTATTGTAAGGGCATTTCTCTGTTCGGCAATACCCTACACCCCTTGAAGCCCCCTAAACCCCAAACCCTATGAACCCTATAAAACCCTAAACCCTAAACGGATATGCTGAGCATAGTAGCCGAACTGCTGGACTGGCTTCAAATCCACTACCCGGCGCGATGGCACGAACTCTCCTTTCACGCGTCTGTGACTGAGTTTCGGACTCAGTTCTTCCCAGAAGAACGCTCTGAGCTCTTGAGCCAGTGCCTTGCTGAGTAGTGGGTCCGACTTTATTTAGTAGTGGACAAGGCATGTAAACTGCCGTGGAATCAATGGAATCGACTCCGAAAGTCGAGGCCGGCAAATGCTGGCTGCAATGACAGGGGAAGCCGCCCCACCCGAGCAAAAAAAAGCTTCTTTCGGCTATCAAGTTCTGTCCCTGGCGTGTCGTGTGCTGAAGGTTTGTATGCTTTTCTCCGACTGCATACTGGGTGTTATAGGCTTGGTGGCGTGGACACCAACATGCCATATGATTTGGGACCAAGAAGTCGTAGCCCAAATCCCAACAAACCCTAAACCCGTAGGTTTTGAATCCAGGAATCGTCGAGGATTTGGGTTGGAGAAGCTTTTCAGGCTTTGTTGGACAAAACAGACCAGCAAGCGACACCCGAAATCTCTAGAGCCGTGGGTCGTAAGCTGTACCAAGCCTCAAGCCCAAAACGGCTTCATGTACCTACCTTAAGGACGAAATGACCCTGAAAAGTAGGGGCCCTATACTATTGTAGTATGACTCCCTATATGGTATATGAACTTCAAACCCCTTTAGGGTTCATTTCGTCCTGAAGGTATATAGTACCCAGAGGGTCCGAGTACCCAAACAGCAAGGATTTAGGTCCCAAAATCCGTATTTACTCTGAGTACTTGGACCCTTAGGGGTATATACGTTGGCCTCGAAGGGGTTCCTAGATAAGTGCTTTCAGGTCCAACTCTATAGGTTGAGGAGTCTAACTAGGGCTTCGTGTATACTTTCTAGGGTACACGGAGCCTTAGGGGCCCTTGGCCAGGGTTGGCCCTGCAGTGGATGCTGGGCTGATGGTTCTCTCCTGCCTAGGCTGCGGCTCGGGGTGGGGGAACCTTAAACCCTAAACCCTAAACCTTAATGGGGGGGGTTGATGACATGAGGGTCCGGCATTTCTGCTATGGGCTTTTGTCATGGATCCTGAGGGGCAGCCGTCTTTCGAGGTGCTCTTAGTAGGCTGGGGATCGTTATATTCAGGGTCTGTCTCATGCTCGCAGCATAGGGCAAGTGGTTTAGGTCTTCCGGGCTACAACCCTAAGCCTTAAACCCCAAAGCCTTAAACTCTAAACCCTGACCTATGCTGTTTTCAGGTTTAGAGCTTCGCGTCTTGCGGATCGGGGTCCTATATAGGGATATGACTTATAGGGTCCTTGGTAAGAGGTACTTGCGCGCTAGAGAGGAATAGTTGGGGGGTGTTGGAACCGAAGCCCCGAACTTGAAAATGTGGACTCTAAACCCCTAAACCCCTAGACCGTAAGCCCTACACGGTATACGGATTATCAGTTACAGGGGCTGATTATGGCACATTGGAGTTTAGGTTCTAGGATTTAGGTTATAAGGTTTAGGGTTCAAACTTCAGAGGTTGATGTTAGGGTCTGAGGTTAAGATACAGCACATGTAGGGTTGATGGCTCTAGAGTTCAGCGTTATGGGGTCGGAGGTTGCCACGGCCAAAGGGATGTGTTAATGCCGTTTGTCCACCTGCCTGCTTGCAGTTCTCAAAAGTATCTAGACCGCAACATCGATCATGAAATCCCTACGAAACCATAAACACAATTCCTAAACCCCCTATTGGAGCATACGAAACTCATAAGTCCCCCTAAGACCATATAGAACTCTGTTTCAACGAAGCATCTAAGCATCCCTAAAGCCCTAAACCCTAAATCCTAAGCCCTAAACCTATAAGCCTAAACCTTAAACCCTAAACCCTAAACCCTAAAGCCTAAGCATCCTTAAAGCCCTAAACCCTAAAGAATCCTTAAAGCGTACACCTTTACCTGCTCAGGGACCGAGCTCTTGCAGATGGATCGCCGCTGAGCGGACCGCCGTCCCCACTGACTCCAAAAGCCCCAAATACAGGGGCTTTTAAAAAGCCAGGGTTCAGGGGTTTAGGGGTTTAGGGTTTAGGCTTTAGGGGTTTAGGGTGTTTAGGGTTGAGGGTTAGGGCTAGGGTTTATAGGGTTTAGGGTTTCGAATAGCTAGGCTGCTCAGTAGCATACTTTTATACTTTTTGGGTTCCTGGGTTCCTAGTATATTACAAGTAGCCTTAAAAAAGTATATACTTTTTGTTTCAGGGGGTTGCTGGAGAGCCTAGATAGGGTTTCTACAAGTGTTCTTGTAAGGACTCTTGAAACGAGCTTTTGTAGGGGATATAGGTGGTGTGAAATAATAGGCTAGGGTTGCCATTGCAAGGGGTCCGTACTGGGAGCCTTGATCTTTCCGGTGTCTGTAGAATTTTCGGATGTTCTGGCGCCTTATTGGTTTGAATAAGGCTTTGTTCATGTTCTGCAAGAGTTAGAATCAAGGCAATAACCAAATAGTATCCTTGATTCCCAAACGCAAGACCCAAGACCTTAAACCCTAAACCCGAAACTCTAAACCCTAAACCCTAAAGCCCTAAACTCTAATCCTTTTCTTTTACCCTAAACCCTAAACTCCAATCCTTTTCTTTTTATGAGGGGCTTTGGAGTCTCTGGATCTGTTGCATCCATGAAGCTCACAGGGCAACCAAAGCTCTGAACCCCAAGCCTTATCGGCTCAGGGGTTTAGGGACTTAGGGTTTAGGGTTCAAGGGTTCAGGGTTTAGGGTTTAGGGGTTCGGGATAGTGGGTGTAGAGAGATACTATTCCGCAGGGTTCCTACTATACACGTACGATAATGCATCCACAAAACCAAATCCTATCCGATTAGCGCTCCCATGTTAGACTTTAGGCCTGTTCCCAAAAAAACCCTAAACCCTAAACCCAAAAGATCTGCGGGTCCGGGCTTAGGGCTTAAAGTTGCGCTCCTAACACCAAATTGAACCGAAGCCATAAGACCTCCAACCCTTTAGGGTTTAGGGTTTAGGGTTTAGGGCTACACCCTAAACCCTAAACCCTACATCCTAAGCCCTAAACCCCAAATCGCACTTCCATTTTCAGCACTTGGAACCTCCTCGCACTTTATAGATTACACCCACATCCCCAAAAGAACCTGAAGTTTTTAGCTCGGACCTCCTGCCTCTGGGAGAAGCGAACCGAGACCTCGTCGCCCACGGGACTTTCCTGCCAGCATCTCAAAAGGCGTTTTGGTTCGTAGTAGTACTTGCCTTCAAACACTGATACACCTCGGGCCGTAAGCCTCAAAAGCCCTCTAAACCCTACCCGGGAGTTCCGCACTCAACCATCTTGCTATTTGGTTGGTAGTAGTACTGGCCTTTACTGATACACCTCGGGCCGTAAGCTTCAAAAGCCCTAAACCGTACCCGGGCTCAACCATCTTGCTATTCGGATGCTGGAGCAGATTCTGGAAGCCAGGAAGCCTCAAAGCCATCCATCGTATTATCCCCAAAGGTCCCATGGGTCGCAGGTACCCGATTCCTTTACCCGAGGTTGTCCGGCTGTAGGCGAGATGGTGTAGGGTAAGCTAACCCTAAGGGTCCATGAAGCCAAATAGATATACTTTGGCCCCAAAGTACCCAAATGGGGACTACTTTAAGGACAAAGTATATCTATTTGGCTACATGGACCCTTTGGGTAAGGGTTTAGGGTTTAGGGCTTAGGGCCTTCGAAGTTCAGGGTTTGGAAGCTTTGCATCCTTTTTTGGCTCTTTGATGCCCTGCGGTTGATGGTATAAATCTTGCATTACCCATAATAAGGAAGAGACCATAAGTCCCATAGTTTAGGGTCCTTAAGGTAGTGCAGGGTTTTATATCATCAACGGTAAGTCTCCAATGCATTCGTTATGGTTCCCGTACAACCAGGGACCCCAGTCAGTTCTCCTACGCCCTCGCAGATCCCTTTAAGGAACCCCTTTAATAAGAAGCCATACACGCAATCCGAAAAGGAACCTACGTTTCACAACAATAACAATAATAATAAGAATAGTCATTAAAAATAGTAATAATACCAGTAATATGAATAGTAACAATAATGATATTGATAATAATCATGGTAATAGTCGTAATAGTAATCATCATAGGAGTAATCGCAATAGTGAGCACTTGGATCTTTCGGGCCTTAAAGGTCTTGAGAATATAAGGCTTAGGATGCAGGAGGTCGGGCGAAAGGTTTTGATTAAGTCATCCCAAAAGACACTTTAAACTTAAAACCCTAACCCCTACATTAAGCCCTAACCCCGACATAAACTCTAAACCCTATATAAACCCTGAACCTTTAACCCCGGAACTATAAACCGTAGGGTTTAGATCCACCTTCCGCGCCCAGATAGGCAGGGAGTGGTGAGGTCGGTGGCTGCAACCCTGTGCTTCCGGTTACGTGCAATAGGAAGTTCTCTACATCAGGGTCCTTCTTTAAGAACTCCTTGAGGGGATTCATAAGGGTTTCTATGGGGTTTCGATCAGGGTACTATGAGGGTGGCTTTCTAAAGCAGGATACCTTTTGGACTTTGGGAATCCTTTTCAACAGGTGCCGCAGCATTTTGGGATCCGACACCATATAGGGTTTAGGGTTTAGGGTTTAGGTTCTGACAACTGTCTAGGTCGCCAAATTGCTTAGCCCTACAAATCCGAAGCCTGCAGTGATTTGATTTTTCGGAGCAGAAGACGCAAGCCTGTTGCCGACGGATGCATTCAGCAGCCGCAGCACATACACAGTACGAGTTAGGATTTCAGCACTCTAAAGCCCCTCCATCATAAAACCCACTGCAGACCCTTTTATGCGCAGGTGCTGAGGAGCCTCTCTTACCACAGCTTAGCGACGCCTCTTGGACTGCGCTCCAGGGGAAGAGCCGAACCCTAAACACTGAAATCTGAAACCCTAAACCCTGAAACCCTGAAACCCTCAAGCCTCAACCCTAAACCCTGAAACCCTAAACCCTAAACCATGAAACCTTAAGCCATGAATCCCTAGAGCTCTGAGGCCTCATGTCGAGGCCTGAATTCTTAGTTTTCAGGGTCCTACCTTACCCGTCCACACCTCCCAAATGACCACACGAACATGCAAAAGCCTAGCGCCCCAGACGCTAGGTCGCTCATGAAACAACACGCTTCAGCGAAAACGCCCGAAACGGTAGACGTGAAACGCCGAAGTCGTGAAGTCCTGCGGACAAACTCCAACCACCATAAACACCTAGAGCCGAGCCTATAATCGCCTCTAGCCTAAACCGCACCCAACAAAGCTGAAAACGCATAAAAGCTCGAAATTCTTTACCTGACTTCCTTCTACTTCCCTAAGACCCTGAAGCCCCCAAGGCCCCAAAATCCCAGAGCCCTACAGCCTTAAAGCCCTAAACCCCTAACTAAAAACCTTAGATAAACCCTAAACCCTAACCCTTATAACCCTAAACCCCATATCCCTAAACATAAACCCTATATCCCCTAACCCCTGAACCCTAAACCCTAACCCCTGAACCCAAACCCTAAACCCTATAGCCCTAACCCCTAAACCCTCAACCCTAAACCTTCTCACACTAACCCCTGAACCCGAAACTTAAGACCCAAGAAACCCAAAAGTTCGGCTCCCGCAAACCCGAGCCGAGGACTGTCCAAAGGATCTTCGCTACGTAGGCACTTTGCTTTAGGGCATATAGGGTTTAGGGTTTCGGGCCTCAGGGCTTAGCGGTTTTAGGGTTTGGGTTTAGGGTTATAGGGTTTAGGGGTTTGGGGTTTTGGGTTTTTTTCTGGTTTTAGGGCTTTGGGGTTTGGGGTTTTTGGTTTTGGGGAGTAGGGTTGAGAGTTTAGGGATTATGGTCTTTGGGATGAGTGTTTCGGGTTTAGGTTTCTTCAGTTCAAGGTTAGGCTTCTTTCGGTTTTTAGGGCTTAGGGATATTATTATACGGATTAGTTTATAGGCTGTAAGGTTTTACGGATTGTATGCTTCAGGGTCTCAGGGATTTTCGGGATTACAGGGTTTAAGGTTTAGGTCCTAACGGCTTCAGATTGTTGGAATAGGGTCTTATGTGAATTTAGTAGGGTTCGTATCGGCAAAGGGTTGTGGCACATCGGGTGCATCACGCCTAAAAGCTACCTCTAGTCTTCCACCCGCCATGTCGTTGTCTCTGCATCTTTTTGTCGCCGCGTCCAAAAAGAAGGTAGATTCCTAGGCAGAAGTGTATACGGCTTATGTGAAGTTTCTGGTTGAGTACCTGAAATACTGCGTTGGATTTGTGGGACCCGCAGTTGTTTGCGAGCCTTTCTGCGATTCGCAAGTCTTAGCTCGAGGCGTAAACGGCAGTACACTGTTTTCGATTGCAGGCGCTCCAACCTTAAGGACGAAATGAGCCTCAAAGTTAGGGGCCCTATACCCTTACACTATGAAGTACTATATGGTATATGAACCTTAAACCCTTTTAGGGTTCATTTCGTCCTGAAGGAACTAGGCTTGGTTCCAAACTGAAAGCCCTGCAACAGTGACCCTGGACCTTCAACACTGACTTGACTAAGCTTGGCGAAGCACCAAACCCAAGCCAAATCTTGACATTGAGGCCTTCAAACTATATCAATAGTATGAGATACTACCATACTGTATATATGTGTATATCTGTATATATACATATATATATATATATTATACTCTTAAGAGACTACACTAGACTAGGAAGCACTCAAAGAGGCGGTGCCCGCTTCGATTGTGCAGACGGCCAAGCCTCTGCCAGTAGCGGCGAGTGGAAGCTGCTCGTCTGAAGAAGGCCGTGTTTCTGATTCGGCTTTGGGTTTAGGGGTTTGGGGTTATAGGGTTTAGGGGTTTGGGGTTTAGGGTTTAGGGGTTTGGGTTTTGTATTTTGGGTTTTGGCGTTAGGGTAGGGTTTATGGTTTAGGGTTTACGTAGGCGGCTTCCAATCCCCGTGATATGGACGAAGCGAAATAGGGTCTTAGGATAGGTTATCCCTAAGGGTCCAAGTACCCAAATAACAAGCCTTAGGTTCCGAAAACCATTCAGAGGATAGTACTTGGGACCCAGGCCCTATAAACCCTAAACCTATTGGGGTACTTGGATCTTTTTGGTTCGAGTATGGGTACCTTTTGCAACGGCGCCATACTACTCTTGGGGACTTAAAAGGGGCCTTAATTTAGAGAACTACCCGTATAATGGGTATAGTATAGATGCAGTACCAGGGCTGTAGGGCGTGCGATTGATAATTTGAAAGCAAGCCATGCAAAAGGCTGGCTCACAAGCCCAACGCACATCCCAATTCAATACCTAAACCTCGAACCCTAAATCCACAGTCCCGTGCCCGAAGTTCTGAACACTGGAACCTATCGGCCCACATAAGATTATTCGCTATCCGGACCTCCATATGGGCCATAGCCCCGACCCAGAGCTAAAGACGAGACGTCTTCGGCACAGGCACAGGGGTCATAATAAACAAAGATGGGGTCTTGGGGGATAGTTGATCATAGTAACTGCATATGGACATGGACTTAAAAAGGGGAACAGCATTGCCAATGATCCTGACCTCCGGCATTTTGCTCTTGTTGTGTTTCTGAGTGAAGCAACTTGCAAAGAGGCACTGCAGTGGGACGTGTCCTTTAAACATCTCTAAGCCCCATGCCCCAATACCTTGCATCCTCAATTCCGGTTTGTGTCCAAGGTCGTTCGGACGTGGCTACTGGATGCTGCCACGCGTCGTGTTCCAGACATGTTTAAAAAGAACCCTGAGCCCCAACCCGAAAACCCTTTAAGGAACCCTAAACCCTGTTTAAATAACCCTTAAAAAGGAACCCTTATAGTACCCTTAAATACCCTGACTTAGAGTAAAATTAACCCTGCAAAGAAGCCTCAACCCTACAACCCTCAACCCTAAACAGCAAAATCCTCAAACTATGTGTCCTTGGAGCCTTAGGTGTCTGATAGTAGTACGCTTACGACCCATGTTAGGGATCATATGGCACCCTCATCCTCGGGGCAACAGGGCGTAGCCTGTTTCCCTTTTCGTGGCTCTTCGACTCCTGGAACAACCTGGACCCCAAAGAACCTACCTTTTTAGGGCTCCTTATTAGGATTTCCTTATATGAGTCCTTGAAAAGGTAGGTTCTTTGGGGTCTAGGAATTACCTGAAACCAAACAGGGCTCTGGGGTTCTAGGGTTCTCTTGTTCTAGGGTTTAGGATTTAGGGTTTAGGGAGCCCTTGGCCAAAAAAAAGGGTTTAGGGTTCTAGGGTTTAGAGCTTAAGGGAATGCGCAGATTTATTGGGGATCCTCGAGGACCGAGCGCAGGAAGACTCACTGGCTCGACTCATCTAGATCGCATACTGCTTCCAGGCTTCATAGAGCTCTGAAAGAACCCTCTTGCTCCCTTAAAAGGAACTAGTTTAGGGTTATGGTAGCTTATAGAACCCTCTAGATCCCTCAATGGAATCATCTTAGGGTTAGGGTTATGGTAGAAAGCCCTAGATGCCAATACCAAAACCCCGCCCCGAAAACTGATCCCCGAACCCTAAGGCCCTCTAATGTAGGGGCCTTAATAGTTAGAATAGGGCTTTTGGGGGTTGCCTTGTTATAAATATGGTATAATGTACCCCCACCCCCCACCCCCCAAACCCTGTTCTAATTATTAAGGCCCCCTATATTGGATCCCTTGAAGGAACCTCGTAGGTGTTATGGCGGCAGAAAGCCAGGAAGTCTCAGCGACATTCGCACAGTCGAGCCCCGCCCGTGGGCCGAGATCGATCGAGTTTTTTTGTGGTTGTGTTTGATTGTTTTTTGTTAATGGATCCTGGATGCTGGATGGGGGCTGTAGGTGCTGAAAGGATCTTTCGGGGATTTGATGGATCTTTTTCCTGGGGTTTTATGGCTTTGACTGTTGTTTGAACGGTTTTGTCACCTTTGCAGTGCTCCTTGCTGGTGTTTATGGGTTGTTTGTTGTGAGCATTTGTGCGTCTTGAGTCTTGAGATGGGGCTTCGAGGTTGTTGCCAGTGTTCGTAGGGCTTTGCAGATTTACAAAACTAAACAGGGCCTTTGTGGGGGTATTACAAGGGTTCCTCTAAGGGTTTTGCAAGGTTTCTATGAGGGGCTACAGAATGTTTTAGCGGTTTGGGTTTAGGATTGAGATGGTGTGTTTTGTAGGGTTTCAGAAAGTTTTGAAAGTTCAGAAAGCACGGGTCTTCATTCACATCTCGCCTCTTGGTTGTCGCGGAGACCCATAAAAAGAAGAAGGATACCGGTTCGGGGAACCTTCGGGCAAACTCAGTGCTTGTCCAAGGGTCGACGGAACTAGATTGTATAATATATAGAAATACAAAAATAGATATAAACCATGCAGACAAGTAAATCAATCAGTCGGTTAATCGATCAACATGTGCAAACATTCGTGTGTGTGTGTGTGTGCAAGGACATCACTAACTTCAGCGTGCACGTGTATCATGACAAGCATTTGTGTATACATGCCAACATAACTCGACCGACACGGCTCTTCGACTGGACTGTAATACAGACTTCACGAACGGCCCCCAAACCTAGACCAGACCATAAACTTAAACCCTAAACCCTAAACCCCTAAACACGCAAACAGTGCCCGAGGCGAGCAGCGGCTCAGCAGCGAGCAGCGAGGTTCGCAAAAAGTGTTAAGGTTACCCTAAGGGTCCATGTAGCCAAATAGATATACTTTGGCCTTAAAGTAGTCCCCATATAAGTACTTTGGGGCCAATGTATATACTATTTGGGTACATGGACCGTTAGGGTTTGGGTTTCTTGGGCTTCTAGGGGTTGGGGGGGAGGGGTGAGGGGGGGGGAATCGGATTTCGCTTTTTTTCTCTAGCTTCTACGAACTGTTTGCAGCTTTTGATATTCTTTTAATGGGGCATGGAGACGTCAAGCCCCGCAGCCTAACTCCCACAACTTGAGACCCCCCGCCCGAGACCACTTCCCAAAGGCTCCATAGCTACTTAGGCCTTAAAGGGGTCCCTATATAGGTACTTTGAGGCCTAAGTATCTACTATGACGGTACATGGAGCCTTTGGGTTTGATGATCTCAGAGCCCGGAAGGCTTCGAGCTCGCCCGGCACGCCGGTGGCCGGCGGCGCTACGGCCGTGGTCGGCGAAGGAGGGGAGGGGCATTTAGGGCCTTGGGTTTTAGGGTTATGGCATTTAGGGCCTTGGGCTATGTTTTAATGAAGGGTCAGAAGGGTCTTTCAGAAATTTTTAGGGGAGTGTCGATTGGCTTTGTTCTTGAAATGCTTTTTTTGGTGGAAAAGCACTTAAAGGCTAGATTCGGAGGTGTCTAGAGGGGCATAGGGTTTAGGGTTCAGTGCCTTTATAGGGTATTTTTAGGGTTTCGGGTGTACTTAGAGGCATTGAGGGTGTTTGGTTCAGGCTTCAGGCGTGTGTGGGTGTAGGCTTCAAGGCCCATGTAGGGCTTCGTGTTCAATGTCTCCTTGTAGGTTTAGGGTTTAGGGTTAAACATAGCGGCCTGAATTTATTACCTGGACTATTTTGGGGGTTCCTTATTATCCTTATAGTACACTGGACCCCAGAACCCTATTCTAATTCTTGAGGCCCCAACGGTAGGCGACTGTTTGCTGTGTGTATTTCCCCGCCACCGATCCCGATGCCGTGCCTGCCATGACGGCCGCGAGCAGCGGGCACATGACGACCGCAAGTGAATCGTACCCTTATAAGGACCAAAAGACCCTTAACATTAGGGACCCTAGACCCTTATGACTATGAATCCCTTATTGTGGTATATGAGCCTTAAACCCGTTTAGGGTTCATTTCGTCCTCAAGGAGCTAGACGCTCCATCTACCCTCTGACAACCCTAAGTACCCTTAATTTGGGACCATATACCCCTCTTTGAGGGTACTTGGAGGGTCCTGGTAGACATGGCAGCCAAGCTGTTCTGAACTCTTGTCTGGTTCAGGGCTTCAGGGTTTATGGGGTTTAGGATTCTGAGAGCGATTTTGGGATGTAGCGAGCGGATGGATGCAACAATAAGGTGGGGCGACAGAGCATCGATGTTGTCAGCCTCACAGAGCTGGCTTCATGTTTGCAGCCCATGTTGCAACCCTTGTGTGGTTCTTCGCTTCATCTGTATTTCGCAAACCGATTTCGAAGGCATAAGATGTAGATTTATAAGCTTAGGCGGGGCTCGCCTCTAAGATCT
>CAJNJA010005170.1:0-17948 GCA_905231915.1 Symbiodinium necroappetens
AAACCCTACACCTGAACCCTAAACCCCTAAACCCTAAACCCTAAACCCTGTCACGTTCGCTGAATGCAGGTCCACTCCTCGTCGCTGGTGAAACCTGGGGTCGACCTGACCAGACCAGCAGAACTGCCCGTGCACAGGGAGCTGCAGCCCATCCTGGAGGATTGGGTTTGTGAAAACAGGGTTAAGGGTAGAGGGTTTAGGGTTTAGGGTTTAGGGTTTAGGGTCTAGGGTCTCAGATTTAGGGCTCAGAGGTTTTAGGGAAGGTTTAGGGTCTCGGATTTAGGGCTCATAGGGTTTAGGGCTTAGGGTTTTAAGGTTTGGGTTTTGGGGATTGTTTGGACTTCTGCCGCCCATCTTCACCTCATGCCGGTGGCCAGTGCAGTCACTAACTTCTATTTATGAGACCACGGCTTCTTGTGGCAGCTTGTCTTTGCTTAGCGGCCCGGTCGCTGGGATGATTTCTGCTGCTTGTACTGCCTACTCTCTCCCTCGTCCAACACTGCTTGGCAACTGTTGGCCAGATGTTGTCTGAGATCCCGCGGGTTTAACTAGGTAACCACAGTATCAAGCAACTTCAAAGTTCTACATTCGTTCGCATTTGAACTGTAATTGATGCCCTAAACCCTAAACCCTAAACCCTAAACCCTGAACCCTGAACCGGTTTAGGGTTGGGACATGTCAGGACGCGGCGCTGGCAGTGACGGCTCTCAAGTCGCAGGCTCCCCCGCTCCCCCTGCCTTGAGTGGTCTCCAGCCCTACTTGGAGGATCTTGGGACGTAGCAGGTAGGGTTACAAGTACCTTAATTGGGGTTATGCTTGGGGTTGTACTAAACTCTAAACCCTAAACCCTAAACCCTAAACCCTAAACCGTGTTTTTTATAAGCCTATCGTTGCTAAGTCCCCATGATCCTCCAAGTAAGGCTCCATGTGCCTTTGAGGGCTCCTCTAAGGGCTTCCTTCAAGGGTACCATAAGGGTGTATTAGGGTTTGGGGGTTAGGGTTTAGGGTTTAGGGTTTAGGGTTTAGGGTTTAGTGTTTAGGGTTTAGGGTTTAGGGTTTAGTGTTTAGGGTTTAGGGTTTAGGGGCTTGGATGCTGCCCCCAAGCAGTAGCAGTTGAGTAAAATTCACAATATGGAGATATAAAGCCCTTAATCGTAGCCCTGGTAAAGATGGTTACTGTATGGGGGCAGTAGCCAAGGTCTATAGAATTTTAAACTCCATGTACTTATTTAGTATATGCTTTGGCTTTGCAGTTTCTATACAGGGACCACTTAAAGGCCTCAGTGTATACTATATAGGGTACGTGGAGCCTTGCACCCTAAACTGTTCCAGTACCTTTGAAGGAACCCTTCAAATTGAACCCTAACTAATGACCGATAGGGGGTTTCTTATGAGAGAGATAGTATAGAATGCCCAAGAACTCTATTCTAATGATTAAGGTTCTTATATTACACCCTCATGGTCTCCGATACAGCAACCCTTATATGGAACCCTGAAAGGAACCCTATTTTAATGAGACTGGCCCTTATATTACATGGGTAGTTCTCATGGTCTCCCTTACAGCAACCATTATATGGAACCCTGACAGGAACCCTATTTTAATGAGACTGGCCCTTATATTACATGGGTAGTTCTCTCCGTTTTTCCAATATAGTACGGTACCCTTATATAAACGGGACACTACCCAAATTGAACCCTTACAGTGCCCCTATAGAAACCCTATAGAAGGGGAGCCTAGTATAGTACTCCATTATAAGGATCCCAAAATAAGGTACCCCCTAATTTTCGGAAAATCCCACTACTCACATAATAACCCTTATAGTACCATTATAGGAACCTTATAGAAACCCTTATAGATCCTTTTAAGGGACCCAAAAAGGTCCCATAAAAACATGGGAGCCTGGAGGAGTGCCTGGCCGCTGCTCGCGAGGTGCCCCGTCACGATCTCTTTCCTTTCGCGTTTAGGGCTTAGGGTTTATAGCCATAGGCCCCTAAGTAGTTCCTTTTAAGGGTTTAGGGTTTAGGGCTTAGGGTTCAGGGTTTCGGGTTTTAGGGTTCGGGGTTTTAGAGGTTAGGGGTTTAGGGCTTACCCATATAAGGCCCCTAAGTAGTTCCTTTTTGGGATTACTTTCTAGGGTTCTAAATATGAGCCACAAAAAGGAACTACTTAGGGGCCTATGGGTAGGGCCCCGATGCCCTCCGCAGAGAGAGCCCAACACAGATTGATTAAGGAATCTATCTTAGATTCTGATAGGGTGATTTGGTATACGCCGTAGTATACGCCGTAGTATATGCCGGAATTAGGGATGTATAGGACATACTACATCCAAGCCCAACTCCACCGCCTTGAGCTCGACCTGCGAGGACTTGCCGTCGGCGGTCATGGCAAGCGAGTCACAGACATCGCGGAGGGCCTCAGCTAAGGTGCCACGAATTGTCACAGAACCCTAAACCTTAAACCCCGAACCCTGAAACCTAAAACCCTAAACTTTTAAACCTAAACCCCAAACCCTAAACCCTAAACCCTAAACCGATAAAGTCCCTGCAAGCTCCCGCTTTAAAAGCTCTTGAGCCCGGAAGCTTCAATCTCGACCTTTTAGGGTCTAGGGTTGTGAAAAAAAGGGTTTAGGGTAGAGGGTTTAGGCTTTAGGGTTCAGGGTTTACGGTTTACGGATTAGGGTCTAGGGTTGTGAAAAAAGGGTTTGGGGTAGAGGGTTTAGGGTTTAAGGTTTAGGGTTTAGGGTTTAGGGTTCAGGTTACCTCGCTAGGGTTGTGAAAACAGGGTTTAGGGCAGAGGGTTTAGGGTCTGGGGTTTAAGGTTTAGGGATTGGGGTCTAGGGTTGTGAAAACTGGGTTTAGGGTAGAGGGTTTAGGGCTTAGGGTTTAAGGTTTAGGGTTTAAGGTTTAGGGTTTAGGGTTTAAGGTTTAGGGATTAGGGTTTAGGGTTTAGGTTACCTCGCTGTCCCGAGTATGTCCTACTCCTCGAATGCTGATCGTTAAGCTCCTTGGAGGATCATGCAACGTGGTGCTATAACCCTAAAGTTACTAATTCCCATGATCCTCCAAAGTAAACCTTCAAGCCTAAACCTCAAAGCCGAAACCCGGTTGCAGAATGGAGCTCTGGCGTCCATGGAAGCTTCGCGCTTCTCCAGGCAGAATTCCTACGAGCGCCCTGGACATAGGCTTTGAGGTTTAGGGTTTAGGGTTTAGGGTACGGTTTAGGGTTTAGGGTTTAGGGTATACCCTCTAAACCCCCTGACAAACCCTCTAAACCTTATAAACCCGATAATAAACCCTAAACCCTTAAACCCTAAACCCTAGAATAAACCCTACAAAAAAAACCCTAAACCCCTAAACCCTCTTGGGCTTCCAGGGGCTTTCAGCCTCCAAGCCGCAGCCCGGACGGTACCCCCATCCAGGGATCCATGAAGCAACCCTTGTAGCGACCCTCGTTAGTATCTCGTAAGAAGTACTCCTACACCTATAGCCTATAGCCCATATAGGACCCCTTATGGCAGCCCTTATAGTAATCCTTATAGTAGTCCTTTTCATGACCCTGGTAGTGGCCTTTCTAAAGCTCAGGCAGGCCGTCGCGGCGGAGCAGAGTGGGAACTTCAAGCCGCGGCGCAGCGCTTGCCGACTGCAGCGGGTTGACGGTTCAGGGCTTTGGGTTTGGGGGTTTGGGGTTTTGAGGTGCAGGGTTTAGGGTTTTGGGGTTTAGGGGTTTAGGGGTTTAGGGGTTTAGGGGTTAGGGTTTAGGGCTTTGGGGTTTAGGGTATAGTGAGGTAGCCCTACTAGTTGCTATGTATCAGCAATATGGTAAAGCAACGCTGTTCAGGGTTTGAGGTTGTAGAGGCTTTGGGTTTAGAGTTGAGAAGTTTAGGGCTTTTGCGGATGCAGGGGTTTAGGGCTTGTGCGCAAAGGGTTTGGGCTTCCTGTAGCAGTACAGACCCAGCTACATAGACTCACAAGACGAGCCCCGACGTTTTCAAGCAAGCCGTGGACTTAACCTATGCCCTATACACCAACACCCTAAACTTGCCCCAAACCTTAGACCCCAGACCTGAAAACCCTAAAGCCCCAAACCCGATGCCTTATAGCCTATGGCGCTACAGCCTAAGGTCAAAGTCCGGAGCCTAAGATCTGCGGGTACCCGGGACCTCACTGCCGCGAACACACGGCTTGGGCAACTACTGGCGCCGTTGGTCCCTCGTCGTGTTTTTGCCTTTTAGGGTGTATGCCCATAGGCCCCTAAGTCGCTCCTTTTTGGGATTGCCTTATTAGGATTCTAAAATATGAACCACAAAAAGGAACTACTTAGGGGCCTATGGGTTTATAGGGCTTAGGAGTGAGATGCTTTCGTTGCGTGCTGTCGGGCTTCAGGTCTTTGGCCAAGCTGCCCAGCTGAGTAAATTGATCGTAACCCAGAGAACCCAATATACCTTACTTAAATTGGGGCCTTAATATTATGATTTGGGTTCTCTGGGAAGTACTGACCCATGCCCGTCCCAGATTGCCAGATTCTCCTTTGAAGTTCCCCAAGCCCGTCTCTGGGCAAAGCCCCAACTTCTCTCGACGTTGAGACCCTGCAGGAGGTGAGGGCATATTAAAGCTCATGAGAAACGAGAAGCTGCGAAGCAAAGCCGAGGTGCTCACCTGGCAGTTCGAGTTCTTCTACGCAGCACTCATCCTTTCGCATGCAGGTCTCCTCGGTGCGCAGATCGTCGCTGGCCGGAGCTGGACGTAGGGGTCGTAATAACGAGAGCCCCCTTTTATTGTTCCTACTTTGCATAACGTGTTCTATCACTGAGTGTAAAGGGCCCCTCCATTGACCAAGCTTTTCAGTGACGGCCCATTGCTGCGTCTCTCTGCTCTCACCCAGCGCGCGGGTTACTACTGTAAGGGCTCCCTACGCGCTCTACAATTGAAGGGTTACTAGAAGGGTTACCACAGGCTCTCAAAAAGGGTTTGCCCCAGGGCTTACCATAGAGGTCCTGCAGGGGTGGCTACTTTTCGGGTACCTTTGAGGCTTGCTGTTTCAGGCTTCTGCCAGGGTGATAACAAGGTTCCTACTCTTCGTTCGACCTTCTACTCGCGACAAATCCACTTCCTAAACCCTAAGACCTCAACCGAAGAAGCTTGTCGTACTTCCGCAGCTCTGGGTGGATTCAAACCCCCCTAACCAAAAAAAACAAAAGCCCTAAGGCCTCAGCCCTTGAAGCTAAAGCCATGGAAAGCTTTAAGCAGCTGAACCCTCATCTCCTCCACCCACCCGAAACGGTAAAGCCCTAATATAGGGGCCTAAACAATTACCAATACTATTTTGGGAGGTTCCTTCTTATGACTATAGTGTAATAGACCCCAAAAACCCCATTCCAATTACGAAGGCCCCCCCCCCATATTGGCTAGTTCATGCACCTCAGAGACGGCCTGATGGTTGCAAGAGGCTTTTTTAGGGTTTAGGGTTTAGGGTTTAGGATTTAGGGGTCAGCAGAAGCAGTCAACCCCAAACCTCGAAACCTTATAGCCCGAAACAGCTGCAAGAGCCGCTCTCAGGCCTTAGGGAGGCTTTTAGGGTTCAGGGTTTAGTGTTCAGGGTTTTTAGGGCTTAGGGCTTTAGGGTGTAGGGTCTAGAAGCCCTAAACCTCGGACCCTAAAGCTCAGGAATGGGAGGCTGCACACTTAGGGGCAAGTCCTCCTGATGCGATGGTCTACACACATCTGGCCTTCACCTTCCTCTTCATGATCGAAATCGTGCTGCACCTCGGAGCAGGGAGCCAGGGTTTAGTGACTACAGGGGTTTAGGGCTCAGGGTATTTTGTGTTTTGGGGGAGTTTAGGGTTGATGGGTCTAGGATTCAGCGTTTTTCGGGGGTTTAGACTTATAGGGTTCAGGGTTACGGCGTCTCGGGGGGGGGGGCCTAGAACTAACAGGGCCTAGGGGGTTCGGGGGGCTTTCTGGGCTAAGGGGTGGGTGGAGTACAAGTAGAGCCTCGAGGTTGCGAAAACCCTAAGTGGGGTGCACCGCTGTTGATGGCTGGCCTACATCCTTGACCCGGAACCCGAAACCCGAAACCCAAAACCTTTGCTGAGCACGGTTTAGCCTAAACCCTAAACCCTAAACCCTAAAGGGTTTGGGTTTAGGGTTTCTTCAATCCGTGTCTGCGAGGCGCATGTCCACGATCGGTGTAACGAAGTTCTTTACCACGGGCGAGTACGGCTGGAACATCTTCGACTTGTTGATGGCCGCCTTAACAGGGTTCAGGGTTTAGTTTTTCTTTTGTGTTTCGGGGCCTTAAAAGGGTTCAGGGTTTAGTTTTTCTTTTGTGTTTCGGGGTTTAGGGTTTAGTGTTTAGTGGTTTAGGGTTCGGGGTCTAGGGCGGTGAGCTGTTTTGCCGGCTAAAGGACTGGTTTCTCGCAGGATGTTGCTGGCGGGAGGAGGATGCAAAGCATGCCAAGAAAACCCTAAACCCTAAACCCTGAACCCTAAACCGTCACGCAGATTCCCGAGCTAGGAGTTAGCAGACGGAAAAAGGCCCTCAAAAAAAAAAACCGTCTTTCGGGATCTGATCTTTGTCTGCAAGCCCTAAACCCCTCCCTAAACAGAGCGTGAAGCTCCGAGTGCTCTTGGAGGTCTCGCTATCCGTTGTGGAGCTCCTGGTGGACCTCATCTTGCAGGACCGAAAGATAAGGTTTAGGGTTTAGGGTTTAGGGTTTTAGGGTTTAGGGTTTAGGGTTTAGGGTTTAGGAGTTGTGGCGGAGCGAGCCACGAAGAACCCGGCCCACTGGGGCTTAGGGTTTAGGCTTGCCATGGGCTTGCACTTCTCTGGTGTTTTGGGCATTTGGCATGACCTGACGCGCACCTCGAAAGCCAGTGTCCGTTCTTGAAGAGCACCTGCTTTCTACCCAGACCCTCCGTTCTGAGCTGCAGTCTCTTCCACACAGAAGGGGCCCTGGTGTAGTGCCTGGAGAGTTCAACTCTCTGCAGCTGCGAACCCTAAACCCTAAATCCTAAACCCTAAACCCTAAATGCGGCCGTTTGTCAGGAGAACTTTGCCTCTGGGACATTTCGAATCCTTCGCCCCCCGGCTCAAGAAGACTTGGGGCTTCCTGGGGCCGGAGATCAGGGCCCTTTAACTTTAGTCATAAGTCTTCTTGAGATTAGTGTTGTTGCTATGAGTTTCTATGATTCCCAGCATTATGCTTGTTTTTGTTGTTGCTACTTTTGATATGGCTGGTGTGATTATAGCAGGAAACAAGGGTTTCTTCATACAGTCCCGCAGTTTGGTTGGATCCTCCATGAGCCTCCACAACTCCCCTGAAATCACCAAACCCTAAACCCTAGACCCGAAGCCCTATTTACCCTAAACCCGAAACCCTAAACCCGAAGCCCTAACCCGAAACTCGAAACCCGAAACCCGAAACTTGAATGGGAGGGATCCTAATTTAGAGAACTACCCATATAGAAACCCTCATAGTAGCCCCGTACACCCAGAGACTCCAAAACCCCTTAATTAAGGACTATACCTTAAATTTTATTCGGGTTCCTATTATAAATTCAAGGGCCTTCATGTAGCATCTGCGCAGGAATCCTCCGACTGGCTCGCTCCGCACGAGGGCTGCGGATTGTTCGGCTGATCCGAGCCTTTGACTGGTTCCCTGTTGGGTTTAGGGTTTAGGGTTTAGGGTCCCGGCTATATTAAAAATGATCATCTTTAATCCTTATTAGGGTTTTATTATAACAAAAATGTAAAATTGTATCCAACAAGGACCCAGTTGAGACACCACAGACCCGACACTGCCCCGAACCCCGTAGCTGGGTTCCTGTCATTAAGAACTCATAGCAAAAGAGACCCGACTCTTTACCATAGATCCCTAGTATGGTGACTTAAATCAAGCTCCGAAAGGAAACCCTGTTATTTACTGGAGATATGGTAACTTAATTCAAGTTCCTGAACGAGAACCCAGAATAAGTCTCAGACCCGAAACCCTCAAAATTCTTACTATAGATCTCTACTATGGTACCAAAATCCCCCAAACCCTAAGCTCTAAACCCTAAAACCCTAAACCCTATCCGAAGCATGGCCGGGCTGATATCTTCGCGTTCCTGTTCTTGCGGCAATCAGGTTTAAGGTTTAGGGTGTTTGGTATCAGAATGAGGGTTTTAGGGTTTAGGGTTTAGAGCCCTTTGGCAAACAGTTCTCAGCGTAGGGATCCGATCATTCGGGTTCTACAAGAACAGAGGGGCCTCTGTGCTGGGCTTGGGGTGATATATAATACGACACTTCTACTTACTTAGGAGCCCTAAGGAATAATAGGGGTAATTCTATATTAACATATGGGTCGAAGTCTTAGCGTTCCATGTAGTTCCATGCTCTCAATATACTATATTTTCCCTCCCCCCCCCACCCTTTTCTGATCATTGAGACTTCTGCATTAGGTTCCCTTCTGTTCTAGAAACCCCGGGTTGGCAAAAGAAGGAGGCATAGCATTGTTGGCTGAACTTCGGAACAAGCAACCAGAGGTAACAGATCAAATGTCTATGTGTCTAACTATCTGTCTATGTGCACCTGTCTATCCATGTCTATGCTTATGTGTGAAGATGCACTTGCTTTTGTTTCTTTTGTACAGGTAGTTTCGTCAATAGCGAAACGATTCTGTTGCACTGTTCACCCTAAACCCTAAACCCTAAACTCTAAACCCTAAACCCTAAGCCCTAAACAACGCAGTATGGCAGAAGATCAAGGTGCACAGCAGCTACCAAGCATGCCTGCACATGCGCAAAAGCTTACGGTTCCGATTTTCAGCCTTACATAGGGTCTCGCGGTTAGGGCAGCGCATACGCATAAAACCGCAAGCCCTAAACCCTACAACCCTTAGCCCCTAAATCCTAAACCCTAAGCCTTAAACCCTAAAAGCAAAAAAAAAACTAAAAGCCGCAGCTTCCAGGATTTATCCGCCCCCTTCGGATTCTGGTGTTCTCCATTGGCATCACCCTCAAGTCTCTGATCTGGACACCCAGCTGCAAGGAAGATAGGGCTTGGGGGGTTTAGGGGTTTAGGGGTTTAGGGTTTAGGGTTTAGGGTTTAGGGTTTAGGGTTTAGGGGTTTAGGGGTTTAGGGTTTAGGGTTGAACGCCCGATGCTGAACACTCAACCCTAAACTCTAACCCCTGTTGCTATGTAGAGTGCGCTCCCCATGCTGAGGGGCCCAAAAACCCTACCCTTTGTTCCTCATCAAGGTTTCTTTCTACGTACTTCCTCAAAAATGTATGCTTTTCGGGTTCCTCATCAAGGTTTCTTTCTACATACTTCCTCAAAAATGTATGCTTTTCGGGTTCCTTATTGAGGTTTCTTTGTGTTTTTTCCTTAAAAATGTAGGTTTCTACGGTTCCTTATTGAGGTTTCTTTCTGTAAATCCTTACACAAAGGCAGGGTTTTTAGGCATTCTATGGCTTCTAGAGGCCCTGGCAACTGAGGTCCGTCATCTTGCTGCTTCTCATCATCTACTTGTTTTCCATCCTCTTCTCCGATGCCTACCTGACCACCATGACCATGGCACCAGACCAAACAGTCGACGCTGATGAACTACGCAACTTCTTCGGAAGCCTGCAGATTTCAATGTTCACGCTCCTCGTCTTGGCTGATCCCCGCTTGCATCCTTGGGCTGCTGATCCCAGTCCTGCATAGACCGAGGCTTTTCGCAGCAATTTCCGGAGGTTTGGAATGGAGGCAGGCTGCTGAGGCCAGAACCTGCCAGGCATTTTTTCTCATCTCCTTGCAGGCATGCAATGTCATCGTTGAACATGGTTGGCTGGGTGTGGACCTCCCTCTTCATTCTGTGCCTTCGTCTACCTTGGCACGGCTCTTCTTTGTCAGAATTGCACATTGCATTCACAAGCATAGGTCAGCCAGACCACGAAAGACTTTCAAAAGTGGCGAAGACCCGGCTCAAACATTTGACACAAAAAGCAAAAAGGGCAGTGCTACCGAGTGGAAGGCATCACAGGCCCGGGAACTGCGCAGTGGCTTGCCTTCCGGAACCACAGCTGAAACGTATGTCAAAGTGAACAGAACAGGGGCCTGGGTCGCTCTCCCAAACAGCGAAAAAATTCTCCCACACGCATGCAGAGTTGATATCAGAAAATGTTTGCTGGAGATTCTATCGTTGGACTCTACCAGCAATTGGCCGAGAACTGCGTGGCCAAGTTTTCAAACGGACTGCAAAGTGACCTTTTTCTTTGTCGCGCATGCAACATCGGCATTTCTGTCGTCTCGCGCAATTGGTCGAACGTGGCTTGACCCATCCAACTGTTGACCTCCTACGCAAACGAATAGCTGCGGGCATCGAGAACCCAGAGAAATCATAAAATTAGGGCACCTATATTTTGAGGTATATTCCTTAATTAAGGGGTACTGGGTTCTCTGGGAAGCCGGCCAGTCCTAGCAACCACAGAGCTGCGAGAATTTGGTGGAGACCAGATCATGAGGCCTGGGAGTGCGTCCGACAAGCGACTCCGTGAGAGGTAGGCAGGCGCGCGATAGTTGCACATGCATCTGGGATGGGATCTTTATGAGGATGTGGAGCTCCAGCATTTCGGCCGCGAAGGTTTGGCAGGGTGTTGCGACTGCCATGCTTTAATACGCGGCCGGAGGCAAAGAAAGACTGTATCTTGTTGATTAGAGTGGGGCCCTTTTTTCTGAGAGCGAAGCCCCCGATTTTCGAAGCCTGATCAGGTGCGGCGGTGAATGGCCTGCAGGGTCGAACACACCCGAGCGCCACGTGTTTTTAGATCGGCAGCTAGCCCTCAGGCATCCAAAACGGTTTCACATATCTTCGGAAAACTGATAAATATGGTCTATGTAGAGTAGGGGCGAACAAGATCAAAATGGAGGCATCGAATCTTGTTCAAACTGACGTGTGTCAGGATGGACTCAGGCCGGCAGTGGTGCTACGATGCAGATTCAGACCCGGTCTCGCTTACTGCCACCTCGAACAGCTCGCTTTGGCTCTCTGACGTGTGAACCCAGAGAACCCAATACCCCTGAATTAAGGAATATACCTTAAATCATAAAATTAAGGCCCCTATATTTTGAGGTATATTCCTTAATTAAGGTGTATTGGGTTCTCTGGGAAACAGGCTTGCCGAAGCTGTGGATCCACAGGCGAGGTCTATGGCTCGCACCACAACTTGGCATGGTTCAGAACGTTGCTGCTTCGTCAGCCGACAGAGGCGTACATACCTTCACCAAGCGGAGAGCACGGCAGAATCGAGCCACATTTTTGCCGAAAGCCACGTGATTGCTGGTTTGGAACTGGGAGTCAAGTTCTGTGTCGCGCAGTCAGGCCGAAGTTTGACATACCGTCAATGACCGGCACTCACGACGCTGTGTTACAGTGTTCCCTCCGCCACGATGTGATGGCCAATGTGATGTTATGTGTGAAATTCGTCAGACATGTCAAACGCAACCTGTGGTGTGGTCCGTTCTGCCGAGTCAGTCCTGCCGGCATCACATGCAGCACACGCGGATATTTCCCACATGAACTCCCACTATTGTGTCCGCAAGATATCCGCAAATAGAGTAGAGTTCGAATGGCCAAAGCAAACATCAGAATAGACATGTTTCGTTCCTTTGAAATCTTTGAGTCCTCGAAACGTTTCGTTTCAATCAGAACAAATGACATATCTTATGGCACCAACCGGAGGAGAGTCTACAAACTGATGTGAAACGACGCTGAGACTGATTCTTTTGGCGGGCGCTTGCGCACCGGACACACTGTTGGTTCAATCATGTAGATGGGTCAGGGCGTGGCGGCAGCGCAAGCAGTTGGCGACCCTGTATAAAACAAACGTAAACCTTACAAAACATGCATATGAAACAGTTCGAAAAACCCTGTCATGCCTTCAGAAAAATGTTGTAAACTTTCATGCATCCGGACTGAACCTCTGTCAACCCGGTTGGAAATCCATGCAGCTCCCGCAGCACCGGAAAAGCCCATGCCGCGGCTTCAGAGACTCCCAAACCCCTGCTATACCCCACATCATATGAAGGACCCCTCTACATTCTCTATATTATTTGAGGGTATTTTGGAGTGTCTGATAAGGTCTTCAAGAAGCACCTTGAGTGCAAATCCCCATAAAAACCTTCACAAACCTCAGAAAGCAGTTATGAAATCGCACAAGGCCCTACAAAATTCCGGGTTCATACGGAGCAGGGAGTACGTAGAGAAAATGAGAGCGTTAACGCTCAAGAGCCGAGATATCATGTTCATGTGTTGGGGGCCATATTCCTGAATGTTGTTTTGCGATGAGCCAATCAAAAATCGGAAATCGTCAAGCTCATGACGCTAGGTTTGTTTACCCGCAGTTGCAATGATTTGGTGTTAACATGCCCGCCATGTCAAAACTTGAAACATGTAAGGTACATCTCGTTTTGCTGCTTTGCGGTGTTAAATGCATCTCGGCAGCATGTGTTGTCATCCGATTCTGGGGGTAGTTTTCAGCAGCCGCGGATGCCGAATGCCGGATCCGAAACGCCTCTTTGCTAAGCTTGCTCAATTGGTTTCCCGGCGGTTCTGACGCAGTGTTCGCACGGGTGGCCGACCCAACGGTTCAAGTTTGCTCGTGCTCTGAGGAGGTTGGAGACTGGAGATGTATAAAAAGGCCCTTAGGGTCCAAGTAGTCCTTATTTATGGTTTTTGGTACCCATAAAGGCCCCAAAGTCTTTAAATAATGAGTACTTGGACCCTTAGGGAGGGCTAGTAGAGGGTCGATGCTTGTGCGCTTCCAGGTGATGACGGGGGCCTCTTGGACTTTACGAGAAAGCCCTTGTGTGTTGTTCGTGCACATCTCGGAGTTGAGCCAGCAAAGCTGATGAGAAAAAAAGCAGTAGCTTTGCCTGGTGGCATGGCGTGCAGCGTAGGTGTTTTGCCATTCTGCAATCGCCGGTGCGGAGCAAGACCATGAGTTCATGGTCCAGTCCATGGTGGGCGAACAGGAACGGATGCTCTGCCTGTTTTGGTCTCCTTGTGCTGCCACAAGCCTTACATGCCTCCTGTGGCTGACAGCCTGATAAATCTTTCAATAGTTCAATGCTCCCGCAACTAAAACTTCATGTTGCAAGCTTTCCCACCAGTCTCTGCGAAAACGGCTAAGGATACGGACGGTGTTCTGTGAGCTCTTCCAGATGATGGACCACGACGAGAGTGGCATGATCACGATAAAGGAGTGTGGGACAATAGCTCGAGGTTGTGATATTATTTGCAACGATGGCTTGCCACAAATCTCACAGCAATTTCATGACAACAGTGGTTGTTTGTGTAGCCCAGGTCGCCATGCTCGAACCCACACGTCTGAGTTCCATGCCCCGATTCCCACTGCCACCCGAAGCCAGGAGTTCGAGCATGGCTTCAAGGTGGAGAGCACGAGGGCGTGGTTCGAAGCATTGGGCATCAAGGCAGGCTCGCATGGACTTCTATGTCATCCGATGCATTATAGTGCATCCCCTGAGTGCCAAATGCTCCTCGAAAGCCAAGAAATGTGGGGGAAGAACCGACCCTAAACCCCTAAATCCCCTAAACCCCTAAATCCTAAACCGGCCTGCAGATGGGCTAAGGAAGACTCCGAGGGATTGCCATGGGCCTCCAGGGGTCTTTGACCTGAACTCTTCAGCCCCTCCCGGTCTTACCTTCAGGCAGAGGATGCATGGACAATCTTCCGTAGCCTGGATCGAGACGCACGGCCTGGTTTTGTTGCTCCATCTGGGTAAGGTAGCGCAAGGCTGCAAAAACATGGAGTTTTTATGCAGGCGTCGAGGGTTCCTAAGACACGGAAATTCCCGGAATCCTCCGACCCTAAACCCTAAACCCCTAAACCCTAAGCCCTATAAACCCTAAACCCTAAACCCGAAACCCTAAACCCTAAACCCTAAACCCCAAACCCTAAACATCCCTGAACCCTAAAAACCCGAATCCTCCGAGGATGGGGATCACCGAATCGGGATCAGCGAGTTCGTGGAGGGCTGCATCAACATCCGGGGGCCCGCGAGGGAGGTGGACCTGATGCGGCAGCCCCTGGGCTGAAGACTCACCGGAAAAAAAGGGTTTAGGGGTTTAGGGTTCAGGGGTTAGGGATTATAGGGTTTAGGTTAGGGGTTTAGGGGTTTAGGGGTTTAGGGATTTAAGGGTTTAGGGTTCAGGGTTTAGGATTTAAGGTTTAGGGTTTAGGGTTTAAGGTTTAGGGTTTAGCGTTTAGGATTTGTGGTTCAGGGTAAGTTTAGGGTTTAGGATTTAAGGTTTAGGGTTTAGGGAAACAAAGAAGCCTAAAGAGGACAACGATGTCTGGGAGTTTCCGAAAGAGCGGGGTTTACCTTATATTATAATAAGGATCCCTACTATTTAGGGTACTATATTAGGGTCCCCTATTTTCGGAAACCCTCATGCACCCGCTTGGGGCTTTGAGGGTTTAGTGGTGCTACGATCACCCGGAAAGCAGGCACACCATCGTGAGCAGCCCTAAACCCCTAAACCCCTAAACCCCAAACGCTAAACCCCTAAACACCCTAAATCTCTAAACCCTAAACTCCTAAACCCAAAACCCTAAAACCCCTAGAAACCCTATAGTGGCCCAGGTCCCAGAGGACACACCAGCAACTGCAGGCAGTTGAAGGAACTCTTGTGGACAGCCTCGTCCTCTTGAAGGACCTTGTTAAACTTTGAATCCCCAAGGCTCAACATAGCCCAGAAGCCTTATATATTGGGACCAAAAGCCTTACAATAATATCCTTAGAGCCTTAGTGAACCCGAAACCGTCGAAGTGTTTCAGGATTGTGACATTGTAGATCCGACTGCTGGGCATGGTGAGGGTCAGTGTGGTTGCCGCAGTCGATGTTCTTTCCCTGGTTTTGCACATAGCAGTGTTTGCGCAATCAGATGTGCTTGAGTTCTGTTCGTGATCAGTGACAGCACCTTTCCACTCCCACCAAGCCTCTCGCAGGACGTCGCTGCGCAGCTCATCGCTCCTCGGTGACATAGAATTACAATCGAATCCTAATGTAGGGGCCTTAAGAATTCCTTAATAATTAGAATAGGGTTTTAGGGGTTCCTTATTATAGTTATAGGTATAATACACCCCAAACCCTATTCTAGTTATTAGGGCTCCTATATTAAGCCCTGTCACCTTTAAGCCCATGCAGACCGAGGACACGTCGGAGTCCATCAGGGCATCGCAATCTCATGGTGCTCGGGCCCCTGAACCCGGCCTGGTCCAACATGAGACGGCCGACTCCTCTCACCTGCAACGCATCGAGGATTCTATCTCTCCAAGTGCTATTTAGCCTTGCCTTGCGACGTAGATTTTTGCGCTCGATGAAACACTTCCGGAAGCTTCTGCAGCACATCAGAACTGAGCAGTTAGTTACAGTGAGTTGGCATGGGTTGTCTCATCTGTTATCGTGTTTTTTCTACTGACGTTTTCAAAGCTCTCGCAACCAGGGCGAGGTGACCTCTCGCTCTCACGGCACACAGCTCACGTCGGGGATGGGACGGTCAAGCCGTGCAGCCCCGGCCCCTGCGGTCGCCATACTCTGCAGTCGGCAGCAATGGAAAAGGATTCCAGGGCTGCGATTTGTACCTGGTAAGCAAGGGCATGCGGTCACGAGAGCATACGCTGCATGTTGTGCTATTCCTAGGTAGTATTAGGGAGACCCCTTAAAGGGGCTCTCTTAAAGGGGACCCTATCAAGGGTCCCGCCAAAAACCGAACTCCCCAGCTATCAGATGGCTCCAAGAGCATCATGGGCCATGGGCATGTCTAGGTGTCCACGAGCGCAGAAGCCGCAGGTTCAGGACATGACAGTTTCAAGTCCCTAGATCTTTCAACATCTGTAAGCTAGCGAGTATACTATACCTTCGAGTATAATGAAATCCCTATGCTGATTTAAGGGGCATATTGAAAAAATCTCTGGGCCTAACCATGGTGAAGCTTCCGGCAATGGAGCAGTTCCCCCTGCGGCGGCAAGAGTTTGCGGCTCCATGGCGCATTGCGGTGGTAGCACGTGCAATGTTCGGATATGGCGTTTATACTGTGAGCATGGTTTGGCGGTCTATTATACTCTAAGGATAATTTATGATAGGGAACCCCCCCAAATAGCATTGGTAATTACAGTGGGGAATTATTGAGGGCCTCTAAATTATGGGTTCAGAAAGCCGAGGGCATCTGCGAAAGACATACCTAAAAGATCGTACTACTAGGATCCTGAATACGGGAGCCCAACTTCGCCTTCATGAAGGAGCACACAGTGTACCTTCGTGTATAAAAACAAACGAAGCCAGTACTTGGCGGGGAAGCATTTGTAGTAGTCTCCTGGTGGCTATCCCGCGGGTCTGCGGCTGGTCTCCTGGTGGTCAGCGTCATGGTCGTCGTGGGTTTTTTTGACTGTTTGGGGATCTACGCGGGCATCATTTTCAAATTACACTCCTGGCTCTTTGGGAGCCTCCTGTAACCCTAAACCCTATAAACCGTTAACGCCCCCTGACAAGAACACGGTGATGTCTGACAGGGTTTCGACCGGCCGCAGGTTTTCCAGCTGCCCCTGCGGCTGGGGACACCAGCTGCAAAAGAAGAGGTGAGGGAACCCTCAGACCCTCAAATAGGGGGTTTAGGGTTTATAGTTTAGGGGTATAGGGTCCTTCATAGTAGGTATTTAGGGACAAATAGAGGGTAGCAGGAGGGTCTAGGGAAGCGAGGGAGCCTAAACCTAGGCCCTAAGCCGTGATCCCAAACCCTAAACCGCCGAACCCTGTTGACCCTTACATAAGGCTTGAGCCTTATCAACCTTGAACCATGAACTGGAATGTCAGACCCTCAACCATAAACCCTAGAACCCTAAACCCCTGTATACCCAAAACCACGGAAAGTCGCCCCAGATGCCCCGCAGGAGACATCTTGCAGGGAGAAATCAGCCCGGGGCACCAAATTTGCCAGCTTTCCTCGAGCGCCTGGGCTTCGAAACAGGGCATCCGGTGCTGAGAGAGCCCCTTAGCTAGGGAATATACCTGACAAGCCTTAGTATTCATTATGTTTTAGTGTAAACTCCGTATTTTGCGGGCCACGGACTCTCTGGGTACTTTGAATCATTCAGGTGCATTAGGAGGGCCAATCATGCGGACATGATACCCCACTCCAAACCTCTCCAATGCACATGAGATCTTGCGTACTGTAGAGGCCTAAAAGCACATTTAGAAACCATTTAAAGCTATTCTGGGGGTTCTGTATTGTGTTTATACAGTATGGTATTCCGACAACCCTATTCTAACTAGTAAAGCATTAAGGCTCTTCCTTTGAGGGCTGTGCAGATCCCACATCACTTTTTTATTTTGTAAGAAGTTAATTTACCTTCCGTTATAGTAGGGTTGCTTAAAAGCATCTATAGGAGTTCTTTCAGGGAATTACGGGGATGCACCTCTGATTTATAATCGGGCCCCTAATATGATCTAAGGTATATATTCCTTAAACGAAAGGATTTTGGAAGATAGCTGTAGGTGTTTGGATACGGAAGGGTTTAGGGTTTTAGGGCTTAAGGTTTAGGAAGACTTTGCAGTCAGATGGTCCGCTACAGCAACACCCAAGCGCGAGGGCCAGAGTTTGGAACATCGTCTTAAGATTCTGAGGAGTCAGTCTCATGGTATTATCGGACGGCTTTCGAGAGCAGCGAGCCAAAGTCATGAGTGCACTCCGCCATGCACAGGACATGCCAACGAAAGAGGTGCCAGGCGCGCTGGCTGTAACGTTGAACCCTAAACCCTAAACCCGGAAACCCAAACCCTGAACCGGGTCTGCAACCGTTGCCAGAGTGACACTTCCGATGCGAGTAAAAATTGAGGTTCCTCTGAGTCTTTATGTTTCGATGCCGCTGCCAAGAAGTGTATGGTTTAGGGATTTTGGGTTTAGG
>CAJNJA010005171.1:0-17946 GCA_905231915.1 Symbiodinium necroappetens
TACACACGTGCATACATATACATACATACACACCTACACACATACATACACACATACATACACACAGACATGCATGCATGCATACATACATGCATGCATGCATGCATGCATGCATGCATGCATACCTACCTACCTACCTACCTACCTGCCTGCCTGCCTGCCTACCTACCTACCTGCCTACCTGCCTACCTGCCTACCTGCCTACCTGCCTACCTGCCTACCTACCTACGCACGTACGACATGTGTCTGTAGATGTATAATGACACAAAAAATGCTTGTTTACATGCGTGCCGGGACCTGCAACTATAAAGGTATTTACAGATGTGGTTATCTCTCTCACTCTGCCCGCTTGTTTGTTGATCAACTTTCATGAATTTGCTCAGGGGATGTCCTGCTTTGCGCTCGCACCCTCGGACTCGCTAGGTGAGGCTCATGGTGTGGGGTCGGCTGCGTGAAACAGTCTGCACGGTAGCATGCAGGAAAGACTCGTGCTAGCAAGCACCTGGGGTTCATGACCCTGAGCCCTAAATCTGAAGCCCGAAAACCCGATTCATGCAAGATGCAGCTCATGTTCGGCTTCGGGTCATTGGTGATGTAAGCCGTCCAAATGACTCGTACTTGGCCTTCTGAGCCAAGCACCAAAATGAACCTGAGAGGTCTATCGAGGTCTTTTCCCACCCGGGTTTAGGGGCTTTTGGGCTTTGGGTCATCATGGTACAAGAAGCAAACCTTTGCCTCCGATTGCAAGCACATCTTGCTCTGGCTTCTGCACTCTGCCCGCTGTGCTCGTGATTTTCGGCTTTAGAATTAGTTCCTCAAGTCAGCCCCAGACATGTTTAGTCTGGTGCCTCTGAAAGCCTTAACCCTAAATGTCCCTAAATCGTAGTAACACTGCGCTCAGATCTGCCGCGGAGATGCTTGATTTGCGGGAAGAAAGGCGGCACCTGCAGAAAATTCTCGACCGCTTCCCCAGACTCAGAAACCGGATCCTGAATCCCCGGAATAGGAGCCCTAAAACCCAAGAAGACACAAAGAAGAGGACATAAGGCGACGGAGCAAGGAGCAGCAGGGGTATTATGGACAACCAATGCCCTGTCAAGGCTACACTAAGGGCCCCTTGTAAGGAAAATCACGCCCTTCACGGCCATTTCACGCAGCCCTTAGCAAGCCAGGCCCCAGGTGCCTGGTTCTCTGTCGCAAACTTGAAGCCTGCAACATAGGCAACGGAAAATCAAGCGGGGTGGGGTGGTGAGGGGGGGGGGGGGGGGGGGTGGCGAATCGATCGAATCGGGCCGTTTAGGGGGCCTGAAGACACGCGGGTCTTGGGGTATACTGTCGGTATACTCGTACAGTATCACCATTTCAAGGACAAGTAGGAGATGTTACTACTCGTTGAACGAGCCCCTTAAGCTTAAGGGAAGAAGGGTACCTTGAACCCCACGAGCTTGGGGGCCTGGCTCCGACCGGAAGGTGAATTTAAGTTAGGGGTTTAGGATGGGGGTTTTGAAAGGTGTTTACGGTTTACCCTAGTAGGGCTCACAGTTTCGGGTGGATGATTCGAGGCGAGGAAATGCGCCTTCGGTGACGGACACCAAGTCGACGACGCGCTCGCACAAGCCTGAATCCGAGCAGGCAGGAAGCTGAGTTACCGATACTCTGGAACTTTCTTGTTGAAATCCCCTCCAAACATCTTGAAACCTTGAACTCTAACCTCCAAGCCCTAACCCTAAAGCCCTCACTCCACCCCTACCTTCCTACTTAGCGCTGACCCGAGCAGGTCTCCATACCGAGACTTCGAGGCTCCTGCCTGGCACGCTGAATCAGGGCTCCGGTTCCGGTTTTGAAGCTTAGGGCCTTTTAGGGTGTAGGGTTTATAGGCTGACGGTTTTAGGTTTAGGACTTCCCGCTTTTCAGCGGCTTAAAGCGATAGTGGTGGTGCAGGTATTCAAGCTCACAAACTGGCGCAACTTCAGACTTCAACCCTGGACCCGGCAAAAGGCCAGTGCTAAAATCCGAGGATCCGGTAAGTCCTACACCCTCTTAGGTCCTATATGTCCTAAAAAGCCCTAAATCCTGAACTTGTCGGAGCGCCTATAAAAGCCTCTATAGCAGCCCTTATAGTTAGCAGCAAAACCCCAGAAAGCTCCGAGACAGCCTTCAGTTGCCGACTTCTTCAGCTTCGTCAGCTCAGCTTTCAGCCAAACCTCTCTCGCTGGGATTCGTTTCGCTATGGTTTGGCTCAGTTGTGGTTTTTAAATCGCCCCTGTGCTTCTCGGACCCGGTCAGAAAGGGTGTGTTTTGGTTTGTGATTTAGGGAATGGCGTGTTGTAGAAAAGCCCTCTGGAAGCTTTACTCGAAGCCTCTATGCCGGCAGCTGCACCGGATCGGGGTTTATGGGGGGGGCCGTGGCAGCGAGGGGTTGTTGAACTAGCTCTTGGGGCTTGCTTATCTATAGGTCCTGGGGAGTCGTTTGGATGCGTTCTGCACTCTGGCTTCTGCGGGGCTGCGAGATTCACTCTGTTCAGAACATCATGGGAAGATCCGACATGGAATGTCTGATCGCTGCATATTCGAAGATCTATAGACTGAGGCAGACTAGCCAAAGGACGAACTCAACACCAAGATCCGATCCCATAGAATAGGGGCCATAGAGCCTCTCGCTTACAGGGTCTGTCTGGCCCTTGGCAACTCGACTTTTGGAAGTCACCCGCGCCCAGAACGACTCCGAACTATTGAGAGAACCCATTATGATGGTCACGAGAAAGGCAGGTGAGACTGAAGAGCCGATATCATGCAAAAGCCATACAGTCAGTATCGGATTCACCACCACAGCCAGCAACGCTACCAGGTACCTTCCCAACACCTCCGCCTAGGGAACCCTGTTGCTGATTCTCAGTTGAGCGTCGGAAAACCTCAGCTGCAACAATGCAATGACGCCGCTGCAACAATGCAATGACGCCGTCAAGACTTCAGACTGTTTGGGCAAATGGAGCCGAAGCACCCTCGAAGTACCATCGGAACCTTGATAATTGAGTAGGGTGTTGGGCCAGCTATGAGACATGTTTTTCTATATTGAAGATCAGGAACCATCCCCCCTCTCAAAAAAAACAAACAAAAAATGTTAATTATTTAGGCCCCTAAACAATACAAACCCTAGAGCCAGGTCGAAGTGACTTCCCACCCACCACACCTCTAAGACTCTAAGACCACTCGCAGAGCATCGCCAAAACTAGACATTCCAAGTTAAAACCTCCTACCCTAAGACTACCTGCTGCGCGGCTTGAACCTTCGTTTAAGAGAGTAATCGGCAAAAATCACTGGAGCCAGCGGAGTCTCCGTGTTCTGAATCATGCAAACCTTAACCTCAAACCCAGACTCTATCGGAGCTCTGGCAATCCAGGGCCGCAGCCAGGATTGAATCAAAAGCGAGGCCCAACACCAGTTTTTGGATCTTCAGAGAACTCCAGCGCTGCAACCTACTCTTGTGCATGAAAGACGCTCCTCGAAAGCTGCATCCACTACCTTCAGGAAAGAACTTCCGTGCAGTTTAGGAGAAGAGAGCTTCTGCTGGTGCCGGTGTGCCAGGTACGACCGTTGCCGAAAGGATTTCAGTCAGGAGAGACTGGACGACATGGCCTCCTTGCTCATATCGCCGGTGCTGCCGTGCTTCGAGGACGACCAGGCCTCGAGTGCTTGCTTTCTGGGGGGGGGTTCAGATCAAAGGTGTGCTGATAAAAGGAGTGGCTTGGCTGCGTTGCCCTGTGGCTTTCCGCGCTTGCAGGCGGATAGGAACAGTGTAATAACATCTAAAAACCCTCAACCTGGCCATTCCGAGAAGCAGCCCCCTATCTTGAAGGGAACGGGGGCCAGCAGGGCTGCCCTGAGTGCAACGTCTTACTTACATCGTCTTATGGCCCATGTTTGAGTATCGACATCAGGGCAAATATATCATGTTTTCTGAGTCCGATCTATTTCCACTCGAGATCAACCTCTTCTATCCCCCACCCGATGCCAAGAACGCCGAAACAGCAAACCTAAGCCAGATTGAGGACCAAACGAACCCTCAAGTAGCTTATGGCTCATAATCTCTTCCTATCGTGGCTGTCGCATCTTTTTTTCTGGAGCCACGTCCGATTTCCGAGGGCCACCTGGCCTGAAGGCAGAACCCCCCCTCCAAAGACCCCAAAAAAAAGGCTTGTGCTCAAGCGGCCGTAGGGTCTGATGCTGATGGCGTGACCACCTTGGCTGGCACTGGAATGGACGTTTCTCTGTGGTTCCGGTTGCATAGGCAAGAGACAAGGGTGCTCTAAAAAACTAGTAAGAAGCCGGATCCGTTTAGAGCTCAGGGATCCCTGTATTACACGTGACTTCTCTTGGGCCTGTTGAGACTTTCGGTACCTCTAACATTCGGGATCTAGGGCCACTTCTCGAAGTTCGGAGATTCGTAAAGCCCAACACGGAGCTCTTCTCAACTCCGTCAAACCCAAAACAGAAAAGCCTCCGAAGCAAACCCTGAACTAGCTAGAGACCCAGGGTTCCGCAGGGTCTCAACCAACCCAGAACCAGGACGTAAGAAACCTGCGGTGCCAACAACCCCTGCAAATGCCTTTCCGAAAACATCCCAAAACCCGTAGGGACAGCAGCCCAAAAGCCGCCAAAAACACCCTGAAACCCTTAACTCTGAACCCTACACCCGAAACCCTTAACCCTGAACCCTACACTCGAAACCCTAAACCCTTAACCCTGAACCCTACACTCGAAACCCTGAACCCTGAAAGGGCCAGGGCTCGAGGAGACCCGAGTCCAACTTCGGAGCCACCGTGCGGGCAAAGTCGCGCTTCCGCTCCTCTGAGGGATGAAACTTGGGAGTCTCCGAAAATTAGGGTACCTTATTTTGGGGTCCTTATCAAATTGGGGTACCTTATTTTGGGGGTCCTTCTCAAATTAGGGTACCTTATTTTGGGGGTCCTTAGAATAAGGATCCTACTATTTAGGGTACTATAGTACCTTATTTTGGTGGTCCTTATAATAAGGATCCTACCATTTAGGGTACTATATATTAGGATACCTTATTTTGGGGTCCTTAAAAAAAGGATCCTACTATTTAGGGTACTATATTAGGGTCCTCTATTTTCGGAAACCCCCACTTATAGCTCTGGGGCTAAGGGGAGGTAGGCGACAAGTCTGGGGTGGTTCAGGGCTGCAGGTTCTAATAAGGCTTCAGGCAAGCAAATTTTAAAATCTCGGGCAAGAGTCCTGCTTTAGGGCTTCAATTTCGGGCTGCAGAGGTGTCGTTGTGGGGTTCTAGGAAAGCAGAACATATCACATGGTCAAGGTTTGTAGTTGTTGTTGTCTTGGGGTTTAGGTCAGAGCACGGGTTTGTGCTGCAAGGTCTGCATTTTTGCATGGATACCAGCTAGTGTCGATAGAAGTGAAAAACGATCCTGGCTTCCTTCACGAAGCTACTTGTTGTCGATCCTGGTGAGATTCCTCTTCTCACTGCTATGTCCAAGCTTGAAGAGGCTCTGAACATCAGAATATTGACTGTAGTCATCGGGGCCTTCATCAGTGTAACGTCCAGGTGGAGGTTTGGTTGTGTCAGGACACTCGTTGGGACGGAGTAGCTGTTGGTAGCGACGGTGACGGACGCTTCGTGGTGGTGATTATGGTGGTTATGATGGATATGATCATTATGGCATTATGGTGATGATGAGATGGTGCTGCTCTTGCTGGGGGTGAAGGAGAAGATGATATGTGTGTGTAATCGTCGAAGCAGTCGTGGCAGAGATACTGGTCGCAGCTGGATGCTTTTGCTATTGGAGTTCTGCTGTTGGTGGTGGCGGTGGTGGGCACAGCGGCGGTTGTGTTGGTTTTGGCGGTGGCGGTGCTGGTGGTGATTATTATGGTGGTGGGCAGTCGTTGCGGCTGCTGCGGTCGCTGCTGACCTGGCGCCGTGCCGTTC
The DNA here is from genome assembly GCA_905231915.1 of Symbiodinium necroappetens. Classification (NCBI taxonomy): domain Eukaryota; class Dinophyceae; order Suessiales; family Symbiodiniaceae; genus Symbiodinium; species Symbiodinium necroappetens. The sequence goes on from CAJNJA010005171.1 coordinate 5,963, forward strand.
CTGCTGCCATTCTTCTTGCTGCCGCCGCTGTCGCTAACTCCCATCACGGTGCCATGCAACCCTGAACCCTGAACGCGGGTTCCCAAGGCCCTACAGCATCTCAAAGCAGGTCTCCTCTCTTAGAATTCAGGGTTAGGCCGTTGGGATTGCATTTGACATCAGAGCATCCATACTTACTCCTGTAGGTGAAATGCAAAATGAACGGTCTAGACATGTCTCGCTTCTCAACGTCTCAGACGGTAAACGCAGCAAGAAAGACAAGCAAAACCCAGAAGCGCCGTAGCCTCAAAGTCGTCCCCGCCCATGGGCAGCGGATTTGAGTGATGCTTTCCTCCGCCTTAATCTCGCAAATTGGCATTCGGGTCTTTAGGACCTTCGGGCTGTGATAACTCTGGGTGTCTTCACTCGTTCAGGCCTGCGAGTAAATAGCATTTGCAGCTATATCAGCCCTTGCTTCGACTACCATTGCTTCATCAGGTTTCAGTGAATATGATTGGCATCAGTAGCAGGGTCTGCTGAACAAAAGCACCATGGAACATGGAGAGGGTGTGCTGGTCGGTTTCTGACCAGAATTAAACTAACAGCCCAACAGGATCTCGGGGTTGCGGACGATGTCGTCATCTGAAATGAAGGAAGCCTTGGCACAAGCCTGGCTAAGCCTGGCTAGCATAGTTTGAGTTGCTGGCACAGCTCTGAAGTAGTGACTTTGGACCCCTCGGCTTCTAACAATGCCCATGCGCAACTCGACGAGCAGCCGCCACGAGTGACCAGGGCTTGTTGTCTTGAAGAGCGCAAAGCTGTGCAACCATGCGTGGGGTACGCGACGTGGATGTCTGTAACCGCTTCACTTTTTTTTACTGCGCAGTCACTACCCGAAACCATGTTGGTATTTGCTTTCGAGGGGCGCTGCAGCTTCTTGAAGGGCCATGGAGGCTTTTTCTTGGCGAACTTCGACAGCAAGATGGCCACGATGGCCAACTGCGGGATTTTATTTGTTGATGCGTTTTTATTTATTTGTTTACTTGTTTCTTTTTACTTCATCTATTTACATACATGCATGCACATACATGTACATGTGTGTATATACATATATCATATATATATATATATTATGTGTGTATACACACACACATATATATATATGTGTGTGTGTGTGTGCGTGTGTATTTATAAATATATATATATATGTATGTATGTATGTATGTATGTATGTATATATATATATACACATGTATACGAACACTGACGTGGCTTTCATACGCAGTGGAAATATTGCGCCTCTGCCGGTTTTGCTCGGGTGGCAAGCGCTTAAGCCTGAATGCCCGGCCGCCTTTCGACCCTGCAGATGGGTAGTTCTCTAAATTCGGGCCCCTATTTATGTAGTACGGCACCCTTATAAAAAGGACCCGAAAAAGAGACCCTAATTTAGAGAACTATCCAGATCAACACTCCAAATTGTCTGCGAAGACCTCAACCCTGGAAATGGCTGGACCAGCACACTGCAACTCGAGCCCTCAGTTCCCGCCCCTGAACCGACAAAGCCCGAAAGCAGTACACCCACAACAGATCCAACAACCCCAACCCACTAGAAACTTGATAACTCTGAAACTCTAAATCCCGAGCCCCTACACTTAAGACGTTCTAAACCAGGGAAATGAGCAGAACATTTCCGGCCAAGCGACTAGGAAGGCCCCCGCCAGCCAGTACATGACGGGTGCTCGGTGAAGTCAACAGAAAGCGCTTCCCAGACTATCCTTCCTCCCTCGCTTACCAAGTTAAGTTAGGGGGTTGAGGGTCTGGGGTGGCAGTGGGGATGATGGCACCGGTGCTGACGACGGTTGCAGAATAGGCTGGGTTACTAAAGGCCATGGCCGAATCTCGGTAGAAGATAAGTCTAGAGTCTAGAGGATTTGTTTGTACTGCCTGGATTGCAACAGGGTTATCGAGATGCCAGGCATCCGGGGGAAGATCCTCACTGTGTTGTAGGGGCCTACGAGTTGTCCAGCAAGAACATCTCACTCGGCTTGTGTGGCTTTTTCTCTCTGATGTTGAGCTGATACTTTAGTTGCTTAGCATGCCCATCGAGGCGTCCCAAGCTTCAAGTCAGGCTATCGGGCCGCGTCCAGCAGAAACAGACTACAAGACACAGAGCAGCTGCATGCAGATCCTCTTCATGCTGAGTCTGTGCTCCAGTTTCTCCTTCAGCCTCCGAAACCGGACTTTAGGTCAGCATGTACCGTGGTGTACACAAGTGCCGTAGGTAAGGCTTTGCTGGCACTTGTGACGCGACTGCGCGTGCACTCGTATCGCTGCGAACACCTGCAGCCCCGGCATGCGAATCCCAAACTGTAACTGCTAGCAGTTCGCCCGACATGTGCGAGACCCGTCCCTGACTTATCACTACCACAGCCCAACGCAGCCTCATCCAGAATCACGTGGGAATACCGGTGAATCTGCCCTGGGTCATGGACCTCACGAGAAGACACCCACTTATAGCTATCCATGAACCTCCAAGTAGGGGCTTGGGGTTGAGAAGGATTCCGAGGTTCTCGACTCAAGTCAGCGGTTTTCCAAATGAATGGCAGGTACACGTAGCTCTATGTATGAGGAGGACACTAACCTGCGTAACGACCGTAGGAATGGCCATGATCAAAATTACCACTGATAAACTCTAGCAATCATGCAAACAATAGTCATAGAAATCATCGAAGCAGGAATAAGCGTAGCCGCAACAAGGATAGGGGATGCCACTAGTTCGGGTCCGCCGTGGGTCCGTGGCTTTCCGACACTCCGAGCAGGGTTCAGGACCTTTGGGATTTTACGCTACTTCGGCGACCCATGTCCGGTCAACGGCGATCAAAAGCAGCTCCTTTGCCGCCCCACTCTGTGACTCGAGGCTTCAAAGAGCTTTAGAAGGGCGTATACGTTCTTTACAGGGTTGTTGCAGGGTCTAAGACATGGCTTCTAGGCGTCCGTTGTAGGTGCTTCAGCGGTACCGTCAAACCCTCGGCCGAAAATGCCCGAGATTCCTCGCAACCGAATGCCCGGGAGCCTCAACAACCATAAATGCCCTGCATGCCTGCACCGAATCCACCGAACTCCGACACCTTCAGCTCTACACCCGGACGTCCCATGCTCGTGGAACGCCAAGGCGTAACCGAGCGGAGCACCAGGACCTGGAGCAAGTAGCCAGCCGTCACCTCAGCAATCTTGCAATACTTTGCCCATAGCAACACAAGGGCTGAACTCTGGCGCAGCGGCGAGGCTGGGTTCATAATTTCTGTCTTTGCTTAGGAGTCGGTGTCCCTTTGTCCTCATCGCTCTATGAAAATATGGTGGCGCCATGTTGCGCCTGCATATTGTGATAGAGTAACCTCTGTACGCTTGTACCTGCTTACACGAACACGAGCGATTAGGGCCCATCAGAGCGCATCTGGTTCTGGTGTTAAAGGCGTACGACTCATTATGGTTGATGTTGCCGCTTGACCATGTCAATTCATCTGGGAGCTACACCGAGGAACCGTATTGGAAGACGGTGGGTGCAACAAATGCCCATGCAGCGACGACTCAAACAGTAAATGGAATCCTGAAGCCCTGTCGAACTTCATGAACCTTATACTAAAACATACTGAAATATATTACAATGTGCTATAATATACTATAAGATACTATAGCATACCATAACAGGCTATCATATATATATATATGTATGTATGTATGTATGTATATACATATATATATATATACACATATATACATATGTGAATCCCTTAAACTCTCGCAGTTGCAGTCCACGCTCTTGGCTGAGCCATGGGCGAACAGCAAGCGCGTGCGCCGAGTGTCGAAGGCGCTCTCACCTGTTCGAAGGCAGCTCTCGCAGGCAAGAGAAGACTTGCATAGGATTTATAAGGCTTTCAGGCTTGCAGAGAAGATATCTCAACTTGCATACTCCATTGTAACTCCTGGCACAACTAGCCTTGGCCCAGGTGCTACAGTGCTCTTAAATGCTATCAGCATCGATCTCTGAAGCCCTGAACCCTGTTACTGCACAGGAACCTTTAACCCACAGACACCTTGGACTCCGAAAATACCTATACAATCGCAGGCAAGGTTACATGTTCTTTCAGGTGGCACAATCACATGAGAAAGCCATAATCACTGAATCATGCGCACGGTGTTGACTACTACAGCTCCAATGTCCTATCCCTGGCTGTGCCGCAGCCTGCAATGCGGAAGCCGACCAAGCCGCCAACATTAGATTCGCCTTGGGCCGGGGTAGCTCGTAAGTTGGATACACCTCAACTTCCGTTTGGTTGTCGCCGGAAACACCGGACGCCCTAATCAGTTTCTGTCCCAACAATGAACAGCTGCAAGCACCTCCTGTAGTTGAATCTCTCAATTCCTCCAGCCCATGGACTTCAGGAACGGAAGCTCTTTCTTTCTTATGCTCACCTCATTTGTATAAACCCCCCCTCAATTAAAACAACTCGACCCCGAGACCTCAATCATCATCTCGTCCCTGTTTCAAGAGCACTTAGACTGGAGATCTTCGGGCTGCTCTTTCCTCAGCCCTGCCGGAGTCGCAGAGAGGGTCAGCGTGGTACTGGGACCTCCCCCTCAATAGTCAACCCTCCCGGCCGGCAGATTGAAATCAAGCGACGGATAGGGTATTAAAGCTGAAGTTAACATTACAATCATTACTCATTACAGCCTTTGAAGCAGAACCGCGAAACTCCATAACCTCTTCCTCTGATTCCCTCAACCATAAGCCCATCCAGAATGAACTGAAGTGCGCGTAGCACCCCTAACGTCAACTTTTATTGAGGGGGGAGGGCCTGCCAAAGGGAGGGGATTAGCAAGTTAATCGCAGAGGAGGCTGCGGGACCTGCTTTCGGAAAACTTAAAGCAGTGTAGGAAGGACAACCGCTTTGAGAGACAGTTTCACAATCCAAAGGTTGTTGTATCCAGTACTGCTTCTATGGATACCTTAGTGGGGAACCCACAAAAGCGGCCTGCATGTAGCAAACTAGGCATACAGCACTTCGGAGCCAGAAGACTTGCAAATGAGAGCACCCTCATCATTACTAAAGGAAGTTTCCGAACATTCTTAAAGCCTTTTTACACCTGAAGAACACAAAGCTTACTCTATCACAAACCCTTCTCTCATCGATAGGCTCCTCAGTGTATATACACACACATGTATATATATATATACGCTTATATAACGTCGTTGCACTGTGTGCTTCCGTATAAACATACGCACATACATACACGTGTACATACACATATACAGAAACACATGACTATAGGTTTACAAAAACCTATAATATACATACACATATACGTGTGTGTATATATATATATACATAATATGTGCATATATATATATACATGTGTGTATATTTATACGTACATACACACACACACACGCGCGCACACATACATGCATACATACATACGTACATACATGCGGTCCCTCTGGGCTGCGGGCCCATCTCCTTTGCCACACGTCTCGGTTGAGCAGCAAGGAGGGGATGTTGGGTGAGGGGTTCTAGCGGATGTTTAGCCCGGATGTTTTAAGGGTACGGTTTCAGTCTATTTAGTGCCTAAACCGCTTGGAGAGCATCCTGTAACCATGCTATCAACCACGCGAATAGTGGGATCAAGCGGGAAGGATTCGCTTAAGCGCTGGGCGGTATGGCCCAACACAACCTGAGGTCAACCCTTTACCGACATTTCCCACACAGAACAAAGCTAAAGGGCATCCCTCACCCAATCTTCGATGAGAACACCAGCAAACCAGTCAGATGTCAGCACACATGGCTGGGATGTGGGGCTGGCAGTTGCACAGGCCGTGCGGAACGGGACTCGGAGTTCAACATTGTGGCTTCGATTGGCTTCAACGAACTCTCAGCCAAGGTTTTTGCCTCTATGTATGTGCATGTATTTACAGACAGACAGACAGACAGACAAACAGATAAATCGACAGGTAGATAGATGTGCAGACAGTCAGACAGATAGATAGATGTGGTTGCGGTATCATACCATATATACTCTACACCCTAATCCCTAGGCTGCCTTAGTTCTTAGAACCTATTCAACTCTGCCACTTGGACCCGAGCTGTGCAAGCGAGATCGCCGCCAAACGACGCGGCTGGGTGCAAACCTCAGCAGCTGCAAGACCCTCACATGAGCTTTGCCTGCAAAGCTCTAAAGCCCTGAGGTTTAGGATTAGGGTTGACAGTCAGGGTCACGGCTCGATATCTGAGCGTCTCTAGACTCTAGCTGTTGATCACTCTGGGTTAGGTTTGGTTTCGGCGAGTCGTTCGGGTCAGCCACAAGTAGGCAAACACAAGACTCTCCAAGGAGTTTCGTAAGCGCTTCGTTGAAGTCTTGCAAGGCCCCAATGCTCAGAAGCTTCGTGTTGAATTCCAAACACTAGACTAAATTCTAAACCCTATAGATCCGCTCGGATCTGGTCGCAAGGCCCCCAGACTGTGCTAAGCAGGCTTGCTCTTGGTGATTCTTACTGTGCCCGGTGTAGTGTAGGTAAAGCCACCAGCGATAATGACAACTATAGTCAGGCCACTTTCTATCTCCAACAACAACAACAACCTAAGATGACGGCTTCGGGGCCTGATCCAACACATTCCAACTTTCTTGCTTCTACTCATCCTAAATCCCGCAGCCCAAAGTGAACCCCCTTATTAAACCAAATCCCCACGTGCAACAATGCCGAAGCCATTAAATCCCGCAGGCCGAAACCCCAGTTCCCAAAATCCTGGAACTTCTGTATAAGCCCAATAGACCCAAGATGTAAGACACTACTTGATCTTGTACTATAATATCTGAATGAAAAAGATTCCTCTAAAATCTAAAACAATTAAACACATTCTGAAGACAAACTGGGCCGGCCGGCAATGAGACGCTCAGGATCGCCCGAGCGCTTCGGCGGGGGCCGACAGAGGTGGTAGACCTCGCCGAGGAAGAGAGCTTATTCTAATCATTTTATCATTGCATTAGGCTATAAGAGTTTTCATTTAGAGGAGCATGTGTTTTGTTAGCGGCATTCTTACATTATTGGAACATGTAGAACGAGGTAGGCAGAGATACAAAGTGTAGAGTGTAGAACAAAGCACACGGACGACAGAGAAGAACACCCACCGCAATTGTATTGATAACGACCATGGAACTGGCACAATGTTTTCTGGACAACATAAGATGTATATGTGAGGTCCCACAAATCCCAGGAAGACACCCTGTTTTGCTGCTGGGCTCTCAAGTCTAGCGAGACCATCTTCAAATCATCTTGGCTGAGGCCGACGCGCAAGCACCGATGAAACCTCAAACCGTGAAACGCGCCAGCCCGGCCGCTCCCCCTAAATAAATATAGTATATTATATTATATTACATTATATTATATTGTATTATATTATTGTATATTTATATTTATATTACATTATATATTATAGTATATTATATTATATTAAACCAGTGAAGACAGGGCCCACTACACGGGAAGGGTCGACCAGATCTGCGATGGTGGGACTTTGTCATGGGATTTCGGCTTCTAGTGCCTGCACTCCGGATCTACAGTAGGGCTCGGGTCCGGGAGTTTAGGACTCAGGATTTCGAGTTGAGGGGTTCAGTTCTTCCGCCTGGGTTTCGGACATACTGCGGCACTCGGCTGCTTTTTCCGCAGCCCGTCTCGCCCTGGATGCAAGTGACACGGCGCCTCAGCGTTCATGACAAGAAACTATGCCTTGGCCATGGCCCCCGTGGCTGGACAGGGGGTGTGCTTAAATGGCTTCCTGCAACCTTCGGCGGAGTCCGAAGACCACCCAGACCGTACCTCAGGGCAGCACTCCCGAATGGTGCGCACGATTTCGTCACGGTGCTCATCTATGGGCAACACCTGGAACCATGGCTTGAGTATTGATTTTTGAGTGGAATTAGGGATGGGACTACATGTCGTCGTAGCTGCTGTCATCATGGTCTCCGTCGTCCTGCTAAGTCACAGCAGCAGCAGTACAGTATTAGTGGGCGTCGTCGTCGCGGGCGAGCCTTTCGCGGAATGTGTGCCAAAGTTGAGAAGAGCATGGGTTCGTCGTGCTCCGCAGCAACTTATTGCTATTCCAACTGTGGCGGGGCCACATGCCGCGAGCGGTGTAAATGACAGCATCTCATCTTTCCGACACAATGCAACCTGACATAGTACTGAATACTGGCAAACCCCGTAGTTCGATGCTGGTGATGCTGGTGATGATGATCATGACTGGAGGTGATGGTGGTGATGGCAGCTTTGGCAACGGTGATGGTCAAATTGAACCTGCCTAAACGCAAAGCCCTGATACCCGGAAGCGAACCCGAAACCCCGAAACGCATACTTAAAAGTCAAAAAAGGGCCTGAAGCCCTCGAATCTAAAGCCGTAAATCCTTCGAACCTTTGGGTCCTTGAACCACTCCCATCCATTTCATCCCATGGCTTCCTAAACCCAAAACCCGGAAGTCGTTTGGCGGCCTCCCGCTCCGGGCCGGGCAACGGCTTCTGCACTGTTGAAGAGACCATGGCCTCCGAAGGCGGAGGACATGTACTGTACTCTACATATATACATATATACATATATACATATATATATATAGAGAGAGAGGTTGTGATATATGATTGGTATATACATATATACATACATATATATATATAGATAGATAGATAGATAGATAAATAAATAGATGGATAGATAGATAGATAACTAATATACTGCTATATACAATAATATACCGGAATATAACATAACATACGATAATATACCATAAGACACTGTATAATACACCATATATACTGTTATATGCTATAGTTACTGTAAGGTTTAGAGTTAAGGCTCTAGGGCTTTGGCACCGACTCAGTGCCAGCCAAAGCAAGTCCCGCCCCTGTCACCCTATGGATCTGCACCTCACGAGGTAAGGTCCCAACTTTCAGAAAGGGTCCATGTCAGGATGGGTTTGAAGTGTCGGTTTAGTTTTTTCCCTCCCGCTTAGCAAGGACAAGCCCGCATCGGTTTAGGTTTAGGATTTACGGTTTAACTTAAGCTTCCCGACATCACCATTAAACACCGGAGCCTCTGAAACTTGAAGCTCGGGCTCCTGGAACCCTCCGACGTCCAACTCTAGCCCAAACCCGAAAGTGCAAACTCGAAGTATCAATATAATATCATATAACGTAATATAATATAATATAAAAACTCTCAAGCGATCCTTGGAGGATGCGAAGCTGTAAAAGCCGCTGCCATCCGTGCTGCCATCGCCTGTCGACGATTTAGAGCTCAGCGTCACCCCTCGTGGGTGCAGAGTGCTGTGTGGCTGGTCCACTCCCTGCGTCACTACAACCACACCGAAACTATCGGCGCAGATCCTAAGCTACAGGTATAAGCCGCGCTTCAGTTGACTAGACTTGCAGTGGTGGTTGCTCAGGTAGTGTACTCTCTGCAAAGCTGGCATCTGCAGGAGACCTGTTTTCGGGCAGGAAAATGCTTTGGCAGTCTGAGGCTGGCCCCGGATCTTAAGATCGCGAGGCACCAAGAGTTACAAAATTCCAGCTGCGTGCATCATCGCAGCCTGTACATGATGCGCAGAAACTCCCACGGGGAGCGCCCCACAGAGCAATGAGGCTCGACTGTTTTGTGCAAATGCAAAACAAAGATGTAGAACCTGAAAGGACCAAGGTTACAGTGTACCTTCGTAGCATGCATCATATGCAGCATAATAGGACGCTACTGCGAACTACGAGCTGTTCAGGTTCCTAGCGCACGCTCACCGAGGGCAGCAGCAACAGCAAGCACCTGGCGCCGCCTTTCTCCTCGCCTTTCCAGACTTTCGCTGCAGGCGCCGGTAGAGCCATCCCGCGCAGGCACAGGCCAGAGCAAAGTAGCCCGTGACGCCAATCCAAAAACGCTCGTAGCCGTTCCGCTGTAGGAGCATCGGAATGGTGGGGACGCCCTCAACATTCACGAAGTTCATGCCGTAGACGGAGGACCTTGTCTCCACAGGAGTCTCATGTCACATGAGGCCCAAGCACTATCACCAGACTGGCTGATGATTCTTCTTGGGACCAGGCACCCAACCCTGAAGCCGCTGCCTTGACCCGACCCAAGCAACCCCAATGCAATCCTAGGTTCTTTGATGCCGCAGGTTATCATCCATGTCGCCATTACCACCCACCACCACGCTCATCATCACGACCACCATCTCGATCGTCACCATCACTGCCATCATCATCGTCATCAACGTGACCATCCCCCTCGTAACAATCTTTGATACCACAGCCAGCATCGGAGTCACAGTCGCCACAGGCAACCGGTGCCAGATCTGACCGAGAAGCATGAACTGCACCGGGGTGAAAAGCGCCGTGGCAGCGGTGAGGAAGAAGAGCATGGAGTTTAGCTTCTCTGCCTGTTTTTGTGTTTGCCGTCTTCGCACTGGAACGATCATTGCAATGTGGGAGGCTGGCACGATAGTAGCAGCAACACTAGCAATGCTTATCGACGGGTAGAGCTACAGCAATACTACTACAGATGGAAACAGCACTAGCTCTGGTCGTGATACTCGCAGCACAGCAGCAGCAGCAGCAGCAGCAGCAGCAGCACGAGGAGGAGGCGGAGGAGTAGTAGTAATGATAATCATCATCGTAGTAGTAGCAGTTGTTGTAGTCGTTCTTGTTGCCGTAGTCGTGGTCCCAGTCCTAGTCCTTGTCGTTCCCAGTGACACCGAAACCCACAACCCTAAAGCTTCGACCCCGCAGCCTAGGCTGTGTTCCCTTTCTACCCTGTACCAAAGGAAGGATCCACCTTATGGCAATTTACATAAGTTGCTGACGAAGAACCCCACCTTTACAAGAACAACTTGGCACAGAAGGACACTGAGATCCCACACCCCAAACCCACAAACCTTAATTCCAAACCCTCAACACCCTAACTCACCTGTTGCAGCCCTAAGCGGTCACACGTGGCAAACTACCGCAGGGGGTTTCGGAAGCCAGGTTTATGTGGAATGCGCTCTCAACCCACGCCTGTCAGAACAAGGCGAGAAAGTGCAGATACGCTTGTGAAAATGACTTGCAGGGACCATGTAGCATTGAAACTCAGGGCGTCGCACGTTTTCTCTACACAATGTCATTCTCAGAGGCATGTCTGCGCTGTCTTGACGTTTGCTGGCAGCATGGATTCAAAGCTCATTTTTTCCTTCCGAAAAATCCTGGCTTCTTTAAGCCCGAGCACTGTCTTGACTGTTGCTGGCAGGCGTGGGTTCAAAGCCCATTTTTCAGACAAAGTTGGCGGCGCCAGAACGAAATCAGCCTTCTTGGCAGCGCCTAGAATCCACAGCGAAAGCCTGCAAACCGCAATACCTGCACAACAGCGCGCGGTAAGTTACCTACCGCGTCAGGCCCCAATCTAATATTCAACGCCATAGAGGCCTCAACCCCATCCGCTTCGAAATTTCGAAACCCAAAAAATAAGTTCACCTTTCCAGAAAGCCAACACCACAACAACCTGTAAAGATCCAAAGTCATTGAGTCATTGAATTTTAAATTTTTGGAGGCCCCAGACCCTAAACCCTAAACCCCAATGCCCTCCAAAAATATAGAGAAGAACATAAACCTCTCAAACCCTAAGCCAAACCCTAAACCCTTAAATTCCCTCAAATCCCAAATTAACCCTAAACCCTAAACCCAAAACAGTCATCCCTATTCAACCCTAAACCCTAAACCCCAAACCCTCATCCCTAATAAACCCTAAACCCAAAATTCAAAACCCAAACCCTAATAAACCCTTAACCCTAAACCCAAAACCCTAAACCCAAAACCCTCATCCCTAATCAACCCTAAACCCTAAACCCTCATCCCTAACAAGCCCTAAACCCAAAATTCAAAACCCAAACCCTAATAAACCCTAAACCCAAAATTCAAAACCCTCATCCCTAATAAACCCTAA
>CAJNJA010005172.1:0-16596 GCA_905231915.1 Symbiodinium necroappetens
ACGACGACAGGAGGATGAGGAGGATTTGCATACAGGAGCATATTCAGAGGAGGAGAACTGCATATCTTCGGACGACCGTCCGAGCAAGTTGTATAGACGACTGACGACTTCATATTCCGCCGTTGTGGCGAGGACTCATAGAATGATGTATCCGCGTCTTATCTCTGTAATTGTTAGTGATTTCTGTCTGCAGCTGGCATGTATAGGTTCTTACGAACGTTCCAACTGCGGACGTTTGGCTCAAGGCCTCTCTGTACAGGTGAGGAAGAGTGGCTCAAGACTGGCTGACTGGCGATTGCAATCGCGAAAGTAGAAACAGCGTTTCTTTTCGAGGCCCGTAAGGTAGAGCGTCCCTGCCGTGCCTTTCTGACCTGCATAGTAGTCAGGTAGTCCTAAGCTCCTCGGAGCTCGCCTGGCCTCGGCCCGATACCCAGGGCATATCTGGGGGACAACTCAGCCTAAGACGTATAAACAAGGCGTGGCCCTTTGAACCCTAAGCCTAAAACCCTAAACCCCAGGCCCCAAGCCCTAAACCCTAAACCCACAGCCCTAAACCCTAATAAATTCCTAAGCCTTAAGCCCTAAACCCTACACCCTACGCCTTAAACTCTAAACCCTATGCCCTAAACCCTAAACCTTAAACCGTGGTTGACTGCAGGTCTCCGTGCAGGTCGGTCTTCTCCGGAGCCGACGTGTGCCAGGCAGAATTCGATGATTGAGGTTTTCCTTGGTGAAATGAAACTGTGAGCTTGGGTCTAGGGTTTAGGGTTTAGGGTACATGCCTTCAAAAGTGCGTTATAAGTATGTGCTTGCAGTGTTTTTTCGTACTTTTGGAAAGGTTTTTCCACTAGTTTGTATTATGCTGCTTATGTTTGATGTGGTTTTGGGTTCCATGCGTTGGAGTTCGATTTTGGTTGTAGTGTTTATGATTTTTGGATCTTGGGTGTTGTCTTAGCTTTTGGGTTTAGTGTCTTGGCTTGATGGGTTCAATATCTTGAAGATTTAGACAAACCATTGTGGGATGTCGGAGAAGTTAAGTTTAAGAAAGCTTCACGGGCCAACTTAGGCAGGGATACGCGTGCTGCCGGGATAGACGTACTAGTTTATAGCATTCATGGTTTACTCAAAACTGATGGCTTGGGAGTTCAAGACATCTACTTTTAACCGCATGATCATGACATGTACTCTACACATCGGTCGTGACCTGAGTTTATGATACCTGAGGTTTGAGCATGTAGTGTAAACATATGCAAGAACGGTGGACCCTTTAACAAACTGAGCAGAGTGCATTCAGGACGGCATGCTATTTCAAAGAGCTTTCGTAAAGATACAGAATGGCAGATAACTGTGTTTCTTAGCATTACCCAGGTAGTAGAAAAGTTAAATTGCAGTGGACAAACAACAACTCACACTCGTCGTTCCATATCCGAAGAACACACCCGCCCTGAAAGCCCTGAAATCAACCCGACGGACACCACTCTGTCTTCTCGACGGACCCGAAGACGATCTTGCTGGAGCCGGTGCCTCCCGCCCCCAAAGTGTGCTCATGGCTTATTCCTAGGCATCGACACAGCATGCTGCAACAACACTGTTTCCTGCATAATTGCCAGCTACAAGCAAGAAGACCTGCTACTGCACCGCGAGCTGCTCTGCTTCACTGTCATAGCAGACGGCTTTTGGTGGACGGTGTGCCCCTCTACGTAAGTTTTGATGTTCCATCAGGCACCACCTGATGAAACTTCAAACTCAGAGGGTCGCACTGTCCACCAGTAGTGGCCAACGGCTACGACAGTGTCCCTGTATCACTGCCTCATGCACAGCTACTTCAAGCTCCGAAACTGCACAAAAACTCCAAGCAAGAAGACCTGCTACTGCACCGCACCAGCCCGGCTACATTTCTCTACCCGCCTCCAGCACAGGTGGCTGCTGACTGCAAACTGCACCTCTGCAACTTCACCTTCTGCTGGGACCTGCAAAGGCAGACTGTCTCTGCTGCACACGTAGCACTGCACTTGCTTCTACAGAACGCACTTCAGGAACTGCAACCCTCGGCACAGACACGGCAAGCTGTAATTGCACTGCTTCCTGCAAGGTTGCTTCATGCTACGGCAACTTTACCTCCTGCTGCACTTCTCCCTGCAAATTACCTTGCCTCTGCAACCATGACTGCCAAAATGGCGGCTGCAACAAGAGGGGGCTGCAAAACGCTGGCCCTGCACAATGCTGGCTCTGCATCTGCTGTCTGTGCTAACTGGCTGCTACACCTGCATCCTTCTTCTGTCTCTGCAACTACTCAACTCTATACTAACTCCACGCTCTGACCAAATTGCAACTACTGCCGTGTCTGCTGCAATGCCCTGCACGGATTTTCAAGCTGCAAAGACTGTCGGCTCCAAACTGCAAAAGCTTGCTTCCTCTGCAGCTGCCGTCTCTGCATTGGTCAAAGCCTGCACTACGCTATTTGCTGCTTACTGCTTAAATAATACTAAAATATACTTTAACTACACAAGACATCACATCCAGATCCACACGCCCGCTCGCAGAACTCTTTCCCAGACGCACACTGGACCACGACATGTCGCATGCTGAGGCATCAATGCATGGATGATATTTGAGGTCCCGTCCCCAAATCATACATAAACTCGACTCAGGTGCGTAAACTGTATAGACTCGACAACATGTTAAACGAACTCGACATAAACTTCATACACGCGCATACATGTGCAAAATACTGTTGATTTAGTCCCTTTTGCGCCACTATCTTGCAACAGATGCTGCAAACACAGTGCTGCGCAGCCCTCGGAACAGACCCTGTCCAGATCTGGACCCCCACAGGGCAGCAAGGCACGCCTGTCCCCGGATACGCCTTTCCCCGCCTATAATTGCCAAAAGTTTAGGCACTTACTGCTGACAGCAGGTTGATTATTTAACTCTAATGAACCTTATAGATCAAAGAATACAGCATTCCGAAGAACCATGAACATGCTGGAGCTAAGCTTTGGAGTACTTACGGCCCAAACGATACGGCTTTTGTAGGATTTTGGTTTGCGGGTGTGAGTAGTGTTTGGAGCTCAGGGTTGAGAGTCCAGGCTTTTATTGGGGTTTAGGGTTTATACGGCTCAGGGTCTTTGAGCCCAGAAGTCTCAAATCTATGGGCTTTACCCTAATCGTAAACCCCACGCCCTCAACCCTAAACTTAAGCCCTACCCTGAGACGCTTGTTTTTCCAAGGACTTGTATAAGCAAATCATAAGCACGAAGCTTAGTAAAGTAGCTTATTTGGGGGGATAATGTAAGGTAAGCCCTTAACCAAGGCTTTCGACCTCAACGGCACGAATTTGGCGATCCCGTGCGATCCGAGTGTTTATTTCTAGCTTAAGGTCCTTCGTTCTGAAACGACCGCGACTCCTGAAGAAAGGCAGATTTCAGACATAGAGCTGCAGATGGCCCTCCCTAAAGCTTACCCCCAGCAGAAAGCCTATCCCAAACTTTACGAGAGTTTCAGGACTTCTTTGCTTCGGCTGCCAGGGCATATGTTAAGAAGACTCTACAATGTCAAGTATATCATGGTAGATCAATGCTTGTAATCCGATATTCGGATCCTCACGTCCTACCAAAACCCTGAATCCGCAATGCCGAATTTTGACTCTCTCAACCCCGAAACCCCTCAACCTTCTAAGCCCTTCGCCCTGGCCCCCACCAGCCTTGCCAACCCTTTTGCTACAACCTGATATGTTTCTTGCTTCATCAAGCCAGCTTCAAGACTTGAAGAGGAAAAGTTTAGTACTGAAGAACCAGCCGGATTTTCTAGGATCACATAAAACGCTTTATCAGCACTTTACGCTGTAGGCGTTTACAGCAGGGGTGCTGTCAAAGTCCGGAGAATCTTATCGATGGTCCTTATGACAGGGATCTCTCCAACTCCTAAACCCCTAAACCCTGTACACTAGACCCCTAAACCCCTAAACCTTAACTCCTATACCCTAAACCCTAAAGCCCCAAACCCTAAACTCAGAACCCTCGAAGCCTGGTTCTGGAACGCAACAAGTCCTTTCACAGACAGGCAAAAGCAACGAGTATGAACGGGTGGTTCTGATGTTCTGCGAAGGCCGGGTGGTCACACACGACACGGTGAAAGGTTTAGGGTTTAGGGTTGTTGATCGAGGGCAAAACCCGTAGCTATAGATCAAAGAACCGCCATCAAAAATAGAGTCTTGCGACAACCCTGATGGAGTGTTTAACGCAGTCGCTTTAAAAAGCCCTCGAAGACACTTCTGGAATCTAATGCTTTTGGTAGCGAATTCGATGATTCTTTGCGACTTCAGCAGGGTCCATGTAGCCAGAACGTAGACACTTTGGCCTCAAAATAGTCCCTGTACATGTACTTTCGGGGCAAAGTATATACAACATTGGGCACATGGACCCTTAAACCCTAAACCCTGAAGCCCTTATAGAACCTTGTACGAGGAGCCCTTGAAAGAAGCCTTAAGAAGGGCACAGGGAGCCTGTGGGTCATACTTTTGAAAGTCTCAAGTTGGGGCTGAAGCTTTGGGTCTTTGTCAGGGTTTCATTGTGTTTTGTTCACTGAGGTTGTGGAACCCTAAATCCTAAACCGCGGGTTTTGGGTTGTGTGTTGACTGGGATTTAATTTAAGAGGCTTTTTCCAAGAATGCAGCATTTGTCCCGAGCAGCGGGTTTGGGTCAAGAGCCTGTGGTTCAGGCCAATACGGTTGATGATATAAATCCTGCATGACCTTAGGGATCCTAGACTATGGGAATTATGGTATATTCCTCATTATGAGTAATGCAGGATTTATACCATCAACCCTAGTAGTTGTAGTTCTGCAGCAGATATCTAGCAGCAATTTAACTTCCTCCCGGACTCTAAACCGGGCAGAGTCTTACCGCGGATAGAAAGCAGCTCAACAAATCAACAAGCTCCCATTTTGAGGACAGCAACCCCTCAACTTTACAGTAAGCCCTAATCCCTTAAGCCCTAGGCCCTAAACCCTTAAGCCCTAAACCCTAAACCTCTAAAACCTAACCCTTAAACCCGCATCCCTCTAAATCCTAAACCCCTCAACCCTAAACCCTTAGACTCTAAACCCCTAAACCCTAAATCCCTGAACCCTCAACCCTCAAATCCCCAGTCCCTAAACCCTAAACCCTAAACCCCCAAACCCTAAACCCCGGACCCCAAACCCTAAACCGCCTACACCCCAAACCCGACACCCTACACCCCAAACCCTAAACCCTACACCTCAAACCCTAAACCCTACACCCCAAACCCTAAACCCCTAAACCCCAAACCCTAAACCCTGGAAGCCCCAGAGCCTTTCAACGACAAGATGAAACCCTCCCTAGGCCCTTAAATGTAGTACCTTTTTTTGGTTACCTTAGTTTCTTATTATAGGATCCTAACCATAAAATAGGTCATCCAATAAAAGGTACTACATTTAAGGGTCTAGGTCTTGTCCGGCAGGGATCGCCTTCTGCCGGGCGCGGACGCTGGTGAAGTTGGAGTCCCAAGAGCTGAAGGAGGGTTCCTTTAAGGCTAGGGCTAGGGCTCCATGTGCAGGGCTTTAGGGTGCAGGAGAGGGCTTGAAGGGTTCACGGTTTAGGCGGTTTAGGGTGTAGGGTTTAGGGTATAGGGTTTAGGGTATAGGGTTTAGGTTTTAGGGTTAGGGTTTAGGGTTTAGGGTTAGGGTTTAGGCCTTAGGGTATAGGGGTCAGGGTTTAGGGTTTAGGGTTTAGGGGTCTAAGGCTAGGGCTAGGGTTCCAGGGCAGGGTTCAGGGTTTAGGTTTCTTTAAGGCTAGGGCTTCAGGGCTTTAGGGTTCAGGCTTAGGTTGCTTGAAGGCTAGGGCTTAAGGACTTTAGGGTTTAGGGTTCGAGCTGAAGGAGGGTTCCTTCATGGGAAAGGCTTTTAGGGTTTTAGGGTTGAGGGTTTTAGGGTTTAGGGTTTAGGGTTTAGGGTTTTAGGGTTTTAGGGTTTAGGGTTTTAGGGTTTTAGGGCTTGAGGGTTTGAGGGTTGAGGGTTCCCTTCTGGCCAAGGTTGCGTTTAGGGTTTGGGGCTTTGGGTTTGAGCTGAAGCAGGGTTCCTTTAAGGCTAGAGTTGAGGGTTTTTCGGGCTTGGGGTTGAGGGGGTTAGGGCGTAGGGTGTCCGTGCAGGAGTTCCGTAAAAGCTAGGGTTTAGGGTATAGGCGGTATAGGGTTTACGGAGTTTCGGAACTTGATGGGTTCCTTTAAGGCTCGGGTTTGGGTTTGACGACAACAATACAACACCAGCAGTAACAACAAAGAGCAACAACGCAGGAATACCATGCCACCACCTCAGGCCACCACAACCACGACCCCCATCACAACTGCTTTTGTTTCAGAGCCTACATACCCACCATTCGGACACCTAAGGCTCTTCTAAAGGCTCCTTCAGGGGGCCTGACACCCATGACATGCCGAGTCCGCAGGAGCTGGTGGACAGCGGGAGCTGCACCTTGATGCAGGGGGTTTAGGGGTTTCAGAGATAGAACAGGTTAGGGTATAGGGTTGAGAGCTTAGAAGGTTGAGGTGGTTTAGGAGTTTAGGAGTTTAGGGTTTAGGGCCGTTAGTTTCTAGGCGTGTTCTTTCTAGGGTTCTACAAGGGCTCCTTTCAGGGTTTAACTTAAGGGTAATATAGGGCCCTTCTTAATTAGAATAGGGTTTGGGGGTATATTATACTATAAACGTAATAAGGAACCCCCAAAACCCGATTCTAATCATGAAGGCCCCTACATTACAGGAGTGCCAGAATAAATGGAATGGGCCGGGATGCTTGGGATCCGTTTAGCTGATCTAGAATCACGTGACACAGGGGCTTGAATAATGAGAGCTAGTAATCGTCTCCCTTAAGAGGTCGCTTGTATGTTGATATGCTTGTATACCCCCCCCCCCCACGAAAAAGCAGTCTAACTCCTAACCCTCCATATCCTTAAACCCTTACGCAAACCCTCATAGAACCCGATAAGAAACCCTATAAAGCCCACATCTTGAACTCTGCGCGCGGATGTCAACTTCAAAGACATTGCCAGCCTCTGCACTACAACATCCAGAAGCCACCACATGGGGAGTTATCTAAGTTCGGGTCCCTTTTTAGGTCCCCAATATAGTACGGCACCCTTATAAAAACGACCCTAAAAGGGACCCTAATTTAGAGAACTACCCACACCATCAGCCTCCCCAAACTCCTAAACTCCCAGACCCTTCGAGACGAGGGTTCTGCCCCCTCCGAAAAATTCATGACCTTAGGGTGACAGAGCCCTCAGCGAGTCCTTGTGCACCAAAGAGCCCTAAAAGGGTTTTTAGGGGTTTAGGGTTTAGGGTTTAGTGTCTAAGGCCGAGTCGCGATGCTCAGGTGATGTTGGAGAGCTCTTCCGCGCCAAGGACTTGCTTCCGGAGTTTTCGCTGTTGCAGGTCGGCTCTGGGGGGATTCTACAGGGGCGGCTTAATGGTTACAGCAGGGGCCCTAAACTGTGTAAGCCTTAGGAGTTAGCGTAGGGTTTAGGGATAATGTGTCGTACAACCAAAAAATCAACGAAATCGCGAGAGTCGAGTTCGTAAATGTTCAGGACCCCATCTTCGATGTCGTCTAGTCTTTAAAGAAGGGGGTTTGTGTAGCAGCTGCCTACGCTGTGCGCTGTGTACGTTCGTGAAAGGCCCAAAACATGCAAGGGAGCCCCTTCTGCTGGGCCCCTGCGTGAAAGCTACTGATTTTGGCTTCCCCAGCCTCAACCTTAAGCTGTCCTGGACCTTCAACATTCGGGGTTCATTCATACCTTAAGCCGTGAAACTCTCGACATCATATTCTCACCTAAATTTTAGTCTTGGTTGTAGAATTCAGGGGTTGAGGTTTTCGATCTTTAGTAAGGGTGGAATATAGGGACCGGGACCTTTATTAAATTAGCCATTATAGGAACAGTACTTCTTACATTTCCTGTATTAATTACCAGAAAGCGCACCGAGCTACCCTATCTGAACTGAATTTCACAGCTACCGTTATATAGGAGTTTCCCAAAATTAGGGTACCTTTTGTTTGGGTCCTTATAATAAGGATCCTACTATTGAGGGTACTATATTAGGGTCCCCTATTTGTGGAAACCCCCCATATAAAGAGCCCTTCAGCAGGACCCATGTAAAGGAAGCCTTACCATGACGCTGTTCCAACTGTTACATTTAGATGAGGGCTTAGGGTTTAGGGTTCAGGGTTTCGGGTTTAGGGCTCAGGGTTTAGGGTTTAGGTCCCGTATGTCCCCGTAGCAGAGAGGTGCAGCTTTGCCCTTCGGACGTGCCGGGCTTCGGCCGGAAGTACACGCTTACTGCGCCAGGCAGGTGTCCCTCGAAGGGCTCTATCAGGGTTCCACTATTATTGTGGTTTGAGGGGCACTGGGTTTGAGGAAGGGAAATGCCGGTCCAGTATGAATTTATGAGTACCCTAACTCTAAACCCTAAACCCCTAAACCCCATGCCCTAAACCCTAAGCCCACGCTTCTGAACAAACCCTGTGCTCTGGGCGCGGGTCGATCTTGCGAGTGTCCAAGCGGTCCAAGCGTGTTTTGGCGCGGGATTCTGTAGAGGGTTTAGGGTTTAGTGTTTAGGGTTTAGGGTTTAGGGATTTGGTTTAGGGGTTTAGGGTTTAGGGTTTATACATGTTTATACGGCAAAGCAGTTCAGGTGCATGGGGCCATAGGGTATGGTTTCGTACAGTCGTCCGAGAGAAAACATCACTGTGATCCCAACCCTGAACCCCAGTGTGTAGAGTTCATCTTGGCTTCTGGCTCGACGCCCAACGTGTCCTAAGCACTTACGAAGTAGAAGGTGGGGTTTCTGCATTAGGAATTGTAATTCTGATTTAGGAAAGTAGTCAACATATAGGTACCTAGGATCCTTAAGGAGCCTTGACCACAGATCCTGAACCTTGGCCAGAAGGTCCTTGAGCCATCAGGGAATGTTCTAGCATAGCAGCGCAACACATATGGGTAGTTCTGTTTGGGTCCCAGAAAACCCTAAATAAAGGACCCGAACAGGGGCAACAATTTGGAGAACTACCCATCTGCGAACCAAAGCTGGTGCACACAGCTTGCTGGACCCGAGTGATGTCGTGTTTCTTCAGCGGTGATGGCTTGCTTCAGACTTCTTGCTGGAGGAGTTACAGGGTGACAGTGCAGACGTTGCGTGCAGCTCATCGGAGAATCCGTTTCAACATGGGTTCCACAAAGGAGATCTTCCGGAGCCGGAAGCAGCAAGGACCCGCCAGCGATGATGAAGAGGGCCAAGACCAAGGACACTCGTCCCGTGGCGCAGAGATCGCCGTCGGATGTTCCGAGCCCGACGAGCCCTGCCGGGTGACAGTGAGACGACCGGCGGTGCTAAGCAGGGAGTTTTGGATATCGTGTTTTGTTGTTACAAGCGTCGGCCCAAAGCATGTCTTGGTTCACTCCCATGACCCTGCATCTGTGGAAATATATAGCGCGACCCTGCCAATCAGGATTGATTTGGGATTCCCGCCTAAACCGTTCGATTGCTTATAAGGCGTTTTTGGAGATTTAGGTTCAGGGGCTTCGGAGAGGAACTTTGGGAGACGTTTGACTTCATCACCCCAGCCCCCCCCCAGGCACTCTGGCAAGAGAAACCTTAAAGATCTCGGTTGACAGTTGCAATTTAAAGCAGAAAGTTAAACCCTACAAACCCCAAATCCTAAACCCCGATAAACCCTTAAAGCCCAAACCCAAAAACCTGAAACCTTCAGAGTCATCCCTGAACCCAAGGTTTGTGTGCTTAGGGTTAGGCCTTGCGCGCATGCACTTAGCTCTCCGGTACCCAACTTTTCAGCTTTTTGGGTTCTTATAATGATTGAGTAACCCTAAACCCTAAACACCAAAATCCTCAGCCCTAAACCCTAAAATCCTCAGCCTAAACCGTAAAACCCTAATTCCTAAAATCCTCAGCCTTAAACTAAACCCGAAAATCCTCAGCCCTTAAACCCTAAAATCCTCAGCCCTGAACCCTAAAATCCTAAACCCTAAACCCTAAATTCTAAACCCTGAGCTAATTAAGGGAATATACCGTAAATCTTATTAGGGCTCCTATTATGATTTAAGGTATATTCCTTAATTATTAAAGGAGTTTTGAGTCTCTGGGTAAGTTCAGGGTCTAAGCCCACGTCCACTTGGAGCGATCGCTCCGCCGCTTCGCTCCTAAAGTTTTGGGGCTCAGGGTTTAGGGGTTTAGCATTTAAAGTTCAGGGTTTAGGGTTTCAAGTTCAGGGTTTAGTGTTTACAGTTCAGGGTTTAAGGTTTAAAGTTTAGTGTTTAGGGCCTAGGGTTTAGGGTTGAAAGCTTAGGGTTTCTTTCGTATTGCAGGCATTTCCTGCCACATCGCAGAGGCGGGCTTGGGGAAGTGTCTGCGGAGCAAGATGTAGGGTACTTGGAGGTTCATGGGTAGTTATAAGTGGGGGTATAAGTAGGGTAACGATAGTTATAATCCATATGAGGGGCCTTATAACCCCACTTGTAACTACCCATTAACCTCCAAGTACCCCTCGCCCTGAGGCGAAACCCTAAACCCTCAATCCCTAAACCCCAAACCCTAAATCCCTACACCCTAAACCGTATTTAGGGTACCCGTCGCCCTGAGGCTGCACGCAGCCGATATAGTATGGACTTAGGCCTTAAAGGGCTTCCTGTGTAGGCACTTATTGGACCCTCAAGAACCTACCTTTTTAGGGTTCCTTGTTATGATTTCTTTACATAAGTCCTTAAGAAGCTAGGTGATTTGGGGTTAAGGTTTAATTTAAGACCTTTGACAGAGGATACAATGTAGGCACATGGAGCCTTAGGGTAAACCGAAAATCATGATGTGACAAAATCAGCACTCTACCTAAGCCCCATACCAACAAGGGTCCAGGTATACCTTCAACTATTAGGGTAACCCGAAACCCTGAAACCCTAACCCTAGAATCCTGAGATGATAAACCAACCCGCGCTCGAAACCTTAGACTCTACGTAGACCCCCAACTACCCTCTTTCATACCCCCCCAAATCCCCACTATTAAGGACCATACGGTCTCTAGTAGAGGGCCCTTGGGGGGGTGCTGGTAAACGCCCTAAACCCTAAACCCTAAACCCTAAAGGCCCAAAACCCTAGAACCCTAGAACCCTAAACTCTAAACCCTAAATCCCCGTTGAGTTTAGAGTGCTTGTGGTTGCAATTCGAGCTTCGGGTCGAGGGCTCGCTGGGCTGTGGGGTCTCCAGAGTGTAGTAGAGGCCCCTAAACCCTAGATACCCTACCCTAAACCTGAGACCCTAAATACCCGAAACACCCTAAACACCCTAAGCCCTAAACCCTGACATTCGGCTTTTGTTTCTTTTCTCAAGTGCTTTTCCAGGGTTGGGGCGGTCTTCTAGCGATTCTAGCTCAAAGCCACGGGCGAAGCAACCTTAAGGCCCCAAAAACTAAGTACTTAGCCGGGACTACTGTTGATGATATATATATATATCCAGCGTTAGCTTAAGGACCCCAAACTATGGAGATCATGATACATTCCTTATTATTATGGGTACTGCAGGATTTCTATCATCAACCGTAGGACCCTTGTAGAACCCCCAATAATTTAGGATCCCTTCAACCCTGTATCATAGCCCTAAGCCCTGCAGCCTTGAGCGCCTTAGAACAACCCGAAGCCCTACACTCTTGTAAACCTTACAATAAACCCTAAGCCCTAAACCCTAAACTGCCCTAAACCGTTAAACGTTACAATAGACCCCCTCTGGAGTCTGGAGCCTTCTTGTTCATCTCCCGCTGGTGTCCGCCACCCTAAGCCCTCAGCTCTTCCACATTACTCCTTCACCCCAATCCCAAAATCCCAAAACCCTGAGCCCTTGAACCCTACACCGGTACACCTCAAACCCTTAAGCCCTGAACCCTAAAACCCTGAGCCCGAAAAAGCCTTAATCCTAAGCCGGTCAGGAGTTCGCTGTGGTGGCCCTCACTTTATCCAGGGACATGAGGCCTTCACAGTTCGCGGGGCAGCTTCCTGGGCAGCTCGTCCTGACCGGTTTAGGGCTGTGAAGTTCCTTTAAGGGCTTCTGAGGTTTAGGCATTAGGGTTGCTGTAGGGGTTTTGGAGGTTTAGGGTTTAGGGTTCCTTTAATCACTCAAGGGATTCCCTAGCCGTGCTACCTCGAGCAGCCTCCTTCTAAAACTTGTGCATGCTACCTCAACCGTCTGTCTTGTTCGGAGGCCACCATCGACTGTCTGCAGACTTGCTGACATTCGCTCGCTCATTTGCAGGTTTTGCTTGCTTTCAGCCGGGATTTTTAGAGGTTTTCTGCTGAGCAATGGAGCGGTTCGCGAACTTGAGTGCTCGTGATATCCTCCTGCATTCCTGCGCTTGGGTGACTTCGCCGACTTATTTCGACGCCTCCTCCTCCGAGCGATGGCTTGACCTCTTGGAATTATATTCCGGGAAGGGTCGCTTGAGCTCTGCGGTTGCCAAGGCCTGGATTGGAATAGCTTTTGGGAGCATTCAGTACAGCCTCGATTCCTTTTCCCCGCCTGCGTCACATTGCGAGTTGCAATCATTGGAGACACTTCGATAGGTGGGTAAACCTTTGCACTGGTCATCGCAACTTGATTGCCTTTCATCATCACGAGGTTTTTGATCGTGATCCGGCCGCTTTTTATTGGTGGTACAGCAGCTTGTGGACCAGGACGAGTGGTCGTATTGCCTCCTGTCTTTTACCACCGCACCGGCTCGTAAGACCCAAACGGTCAGTTGGCATAGGAACTTTGCGCATCCGATCAGGCCTGTGGGATATACGATTGATCGTACGGGTGAGCTTGGTAAGGGTAAGGCTTCGGAGCTGACCGCGCAGAGGTTAAGGGATCGGGGCATACAGATTGATCAGATTGTGTTGGTCGACGACAAGTCCTTTTCTTTCATGATTGTACATGCTGGCAGCCTGGCCTGGTGCTGCAAGAACTCCGATCTTGTAAAAGCTCGATTCAGGATATCCTCACGCACGATGGGCAAGTTGTGTGTCTTTTGGCCTGGCATAGTTTCCGGCTAGGGAACAGTATCGGGATATCGATTGGCTGTGCGAGCATGCCGCCTGGGCAATTGCGAGTTGTTGCATCTCAGGCATCCACTTGGCATCGCGATTGAAGCCAGGAGCACTTTGCTGGTCCTGCATCAAATGTTCGTCCTTGGTTGCAACATGCTTCAGTCGAACGTCTACTGGCAGCAGCATGGGATTCCTCAGTAGTATTCATGCCCAGCTCCAAAACGCATTCTGTGTCGCTTGGTTGTCTCCGTGAGCTTTGCTGGTCCGGCATCAAACGTTCGTCCTGGGCTGCAGCATGCTTCGGTCGAACGCTTACTTGCAGCAACAGAACCAATGAAATCAAAAGGGGACCTTCGCTGGACGATGCTGTTGTGGACGAGAACACCACATGCCAAAAGACGTTGCCTGCAGGCCGACGGACGATGTTGCCAAGCATATTTCATGTGCTGGACGTGGTTGGACAAAGCTGCCGATCCAAGGGGACAGAAGCGAAACCTGGAGAATCCTGCTTGAGCTGAACGGATGATCTTGCTTGAGCTGGCTTTGGGTCAGTCAGACAGAACAACTAGAAGAAAGAAGATGGAATTCTACCTACATCTATGGATCAACGGGCGAAATCCACAGCAACTGCGTGCGGTACACGAAGCAGATGGCTGAAGCTAGAGAGAAAACAAGAGCAAGCGAGGCAGCATGCAAGATTTTTAGCAGCATGCAAGGCCAGGGAGGGCCTTGACTTAAGGGCTTTCAAAGTTTAGGGTTTACGGCTCCTTTAAATTAGGGTTTCCAGGTTTAGGGCTTAGGGTTTAGGGCTCCTTGAAGGTTTTAGAGTTTGGGTTTCGGGGTTTCCTCAAAGGTTCTGTAGGATTGTCCTTCAAGGCGCAGGGTTTCGGTGGTCAAGGGTTCAGGGTTGAGGGCTTAGGATTTCGGGCTTAAGCTCAGGGCTTTGAGTCTTTGAGGTTGTGGTGATTTTGCAAGGGTTCCCTTTCAGGCCTGTTTATATGACAAGGACCCTCTCATTTGGGGGCTAGTTTCCCTTAGCCTTACTAGACCATGGGATGCCCAAGGGCACCCATCCTTGTGGTGTTCATTGCATGAGCGCAGAGGTCTCAGACAAACACTTGCGGCTGGGAAGTCCAGATGAATTCATTGCATTCGCGGTGTTGGCTCCTCTTGATTTCTTTGCAATCCCTAAGGCTCCATGCACCTTCCTGGCCTATACTGAGGCAAAAGGATTCCCAAAACAGCTACGTTGAGGCCTGAGTATTTGCTATATGTGTACATGGAGCCTTACGAACTTATGGAAATTCTAACACAGAGGAGTGGCTAAGTTTATGCCACGACACCAAGACCCTGCCTTCTGCCTCCGACACACCTAGACGATCATACTCTGCCGGCTTTCAAGAGTACCTAAAGTTATGATTACGATTTGGAGTTCTTATGTAAAAAAGTAAGTGCACTGAAATTAACGGGCGTTTTATGAACCCTAACCTACCAAGCCTACTTCGACTTGGTCGCGCGTCTCTATGCATTCTTTGCCAATTAAGGCTTGTCTTGGGACCGACCAAAAAATGGGCTCCAGTCGGTGTTGGGCTGAGGGTTTGTAGACCATGGACGACCCTGGCACTGGATGACATAGATTCTTGTCTTGAATCATATCACGGTCACGGTTATTCCTTACGGCTCCTTGTTACAAAGACCACAAAACCCCTATATCTTAAATCCACAAACTGTTTATGGAACCATTCAAGAACGCTACAAAGCGCTCAGGATTCCACACATCTGGAAAGACTTCGCGGTGATGCTGTGAGCACTTGGGGTACTTGCTCACGGCTACCAGTCGATGGAGTGGAATGCTAGCGTTTACGGCTTAGTGTTTAAGGCCACATGGTTGGGGTGTAGTCGTACGACTTGTCTTCGTCCTTGGGCGATCGATATCCTAACACTCCCAATAGCCCAAAGCAGGCACCGTATATGTAGGCAGTCTTTGTATACCGGGGTAGGATCAAAGCGTCCTCGATGCCACCGGGCCTGTACATACGCCTCCCACAAGCTTCTCGTGGTCTGCAACGCCTGGTGCACCTCCACAAGCTAGAACTCTGCACTGTATATATTTAGGTGTTAGGGTTTATCTCCTAAAAAATACAGTCGACTCAACTTTAACTTACAAGCCAAGAAACACAACACGTGCATCCCGAACCCGATCCCGAACAGTTCTGTCCGAATGGCTCTGCTAAATCTTAACAGCACTAAACTAAGCAGCACGACGAGCGACGCCGATTCCATGAGAAAGCCAGCTTGTGGCGCCGCATTGTCGCGGCAAGCTGGAGGCAAAGTTGTTTGAAGTAAGGCACATGGGTTTGCCGCTTAAAGATGTGGGAGACGTTGGGCGCCCGGTCTTGCACTGACAGCATGGGCTGGTTGGGGATTGAGACCCTCTTTAAGCCTTACACACAGCCGCCTGGCACAAGTTTCACTCACAGGATATTTCCGGGCTGTTGTCGGTGCCGTTGTTCTTTATTGACTCCACACATGATCGGCTTGAAATCATTCCTTACCATGTCGAGTAACCCCTACGCCCTCAGCTAAACCCTGAGGCCTTAAGCCCTACCCTACACCCTGAAACCTTTGACCCCCTCTAAACATAAACACTCCAAAGCCCTTGAACCAACGCCCTGGGATAGACACCGAGAGCCTGAACCCCAAGCTTTGGACACTAAGGTGGAGATTCATGGATGGGTATAAGTGGTGTTATAAGGCCACTAATATGGGTTATCACTTTTGTCACCCTACTTACAGCCCCACTTTTCATAACCCCACTCATGAACCTCTCAGCAACTCCCGACACCAGTCTTATTGGCTGCGTGATAAGGTGCCGAGGGCGAACGACCTATCAACCTGGGAGACATGGAGATTCCCATCTACATGCCCGGAAGCCCGGAGCATGTGGGGTGTTCATAGAGCTGAGTGATTGATATAATTACAAGGTTTGGTTTTTTCCCATACATGTACGAGGCTTCTTCATTGAGAGGTTTTGTCTTTTTTCCCATACATGTACGAGGCTTCTTCATTGAGAGGTCCCTATGATAAGGACACTTGCAGTTTTTGCTCCGTTTCAGCCTTCCTTTTCTGAATTTCCATGTAGGAATAACACTTTGGGGATGTATTGCTTTCCCGTTTGTGATGCCGTTTGTCCGAACTGCCCGCTACTGCATAAAGGTGACATACAACACGTTCAGGGCGACAAGGCATCCGAATGGGTTGCCTTGGAGGCTACCTTGGGTTTCCAGTTGGATTCCTCAGACAGGCAGGTTAGGGTGGCAGGTATTGTGATTTCGGGTTAGTATTTCGCGCTCAGTCTTTTGACTGTAGCACTGTGGGCATTTGCGTGAAATTGTTTTTTGCATTTTCTCGGGTTTACTTGGGAATCCACAAAGTACATCAGGATACTCTAGAAGTGTTGTACCCTAACCCTCCAAGTACCTACTATATAGGGCCCTCGGGG
>CAJNJA010005173.1:0-13426 GCA_905231915.1 Symbiodinium necroappetens
AGGCCTGGCTACACGTGTCGAGACGGCAACACGATGTCCATACGCATACAGCATACATCTATGTACATATACACACGCATACATACATACATACATACATACATACAGACATACATACATACATACATACGCACGTTCATACATACATTCATACATACATACACCATATACTCCATAGACTACACGTTTGATCCTAAGGGTATACACACACACACATATATATATATATGCACATGCATATGTGCATACATACATACATACATACATACATTCATACATACATACATACATACATACATATATATACATACATACATACATACATACATACATACATGCATGCATACTATACACGCATACATGCATACACACATACATACATACATACGTGCATGGCGGATTGTATTATTCTATTCCATAATTGGTGCCACACATATGTTTAGAATATTATACGAGCGCTTATCTGACATTAACTACATAATTCATATCTGCAGCGCTTTTATAACAAGATACATACTATGACGCTCGAGGTATACAGATCTAAGCTAGCTTCTATATACGGTTAGAATGGTTCTGACTAAAATAGTAATTTCACAGGACTTCTGTGCCAAGCACGGAGACCCCGATGAGGAGATGGAAGCCGAGGATGGTTTTTCCCGCAAGGAATCCCGCTGCGGACCGTGCGTGTGGTTTGATGGGACCTCGTGGCACGACTCGACAACCAGCCCGTGGATAGATCCCGAGGGGGATCTCGAGGAGGATGCAGACGAAGAGAAATGCGTTGCCGAGGATGACGGCGATGCTGCTACGGAGTGGGACGATGAGGAGTGGGCCGAAGATTCCGGCGATGCCGAGGAATTGGCCGGCAATATTTGTGCCAACGCTGGGCATTGGGCTGCAGATGGCAGTGATGCCGCCGAGAAGTTGGCCGAAGATGCAGGCGATGCCGGCAAGTGGGCCGAAGATCCAGGCGATGCCGGCAAGTGGGCCGAAGATCCAGGCGATGCAGAGTGGGCCGAAGATCCAGGCGATGAGGAGTGGGCCGAAGATGCACGCGATGCCGCTGAGTGGGCCGAAGATCCCGATGGCGATGCCGCTGAGGAGTGGGCGGAAGATCCTGTCGGCGATGCCGCTCAGGAGTGGGCGGAAGATCCTGTCGGCGATGCCGCTCAGGAGTGGGCGGAAGATCCTGTCGGCGATGCCGCTCAGGAGTGGGCCGACGATCCTGTCGGCGATGCCGCTCAGGAGTGGGCCGGCGAGGATGGCGACGATGCCGCTCAGGAGCGGGCCGGCGAGGATGCCGGCGATGGTGAGGAGTGGACCGGCGAGGATGCCGGCGATGGTGAGAAGTGGACCGGCGAGGATGCCGGCGATGCCGAAGATCCGGTCGGTGACGCCGCTGAGGAGTGGGGCGAATCCGGCGATGCCACTGAGTGGGTTGAGGGGGATCCCGATGCCGTGCATGCATCCGAGTCAGATTGGATCACGTGGCCGAAAATGAATCAGGTTGTGCCAAAGGACTATCCTGATGCAGCGGAGACGGAGCGGCTGGGTACATTTTGGAAGAAGTACGTGACCCCAAAGGAGCCTGCTACATACAATTAATAAAATAATGTGGTTTTGGTGGTGTGGTTTCTGTTTTATGCCCTATCTATAGAAACAATTATTAAATAACGCCCCTATATAGGAGACCGACAGCATCGAGCCGAAGCAGAACATCCAGGTGCCACCCGCCGAGCACGAGCCCCAAACCGAGCCGAAGCAGAACACCCAGGTGCCGCCCGCCGACCACGAGCCCCAAACGGTTGTCAATGACCCGCCGACAAGCATGGAGGAACATTGTATGATTAGAACCGTTTTCTCAAAACTTATGCAGTCACATTTCTGTAGTTTGATTTTCAGTGATGAATAAGAATGCTAAATAAAACTGAAACAATCATAAAAATAGTTTCACCTCTCGGAATCAGGACCTTATCTGGCGACTGCAGAATAACACCACGGACGAGGAAATGCTGGCGATCCTCAAGAAGCTCAAGGATTCTTGGCTTTGATTATGGCGGTGCAGATTTCTATCAGACACTGTCACATGCAACCTACTTCTGATTTCAAGTAAGGACTCCAAAGAGTCGACTGATTCCTCGACAGCTCCGCCCCTTTGCTTACAATTAGACTGCCCTGCATGCATGTGCAGTACGACCCAAAAACCATAGCAGCAGATGCATGCCCAGGAAGCTGGGTGCCAAGAGCAGCGATGAGCAGGCTGGTCGAGGGATCTTTAAGAGATCGATGTGCACTCGATGTTGGTTGTATGTTTGAGCGCGCAATTGCTACGAACCCTCGACTGACGATGGATCGAAATTTCATTCGGCTAGACTTAAGTCTCGAACTTGAACCCCAAAACCCCTAGCATATGCGGACTAGCGGCCAGTAATTAAGTCCTCCAATGCCAAGCATCCATTTGTCTCGATAGGCGAGCCGCCGACCTCGAGATCTTTCCCGCTCGGAGGTGGGGCCTAGTGCACCTTTGGCTTCATTATGTTTTTGGGGTCAAATGCCATCTTACGAGATTTAGAAGATTGTTAATTCGCATATATTTACCAAGCTAGCTCAGGAGTTCGAGATCCCCAATGCTACGGAAATGAAGGTTGGTTGTCTACCAGCCTCCGTCGTCACAGCTGCACTAGGGGGTGTACAGAAGCCAGTGAACCCCCATCGCCAACGACTCCTCGTGGCTGCAAACAAAACAACCGAAGCCAGCAAGCTCCCGGCAGCACTGAAAAGCAAGGCAACGGGGACAGCAAAGAAGGGGCCACAAGCAACAGCGAAGAAGGAGCCGACAGCAACGGAAAAGAAGGAGCCAGCAGCAACAGCAAGTATAAAGGAGGAATCAGCAACAGCTGAGGAGGAAGCAAAGCCCGCAGAGGCACCTGCCGCAGAGAGTCCAAAGCCATCGACGTCGAAGCCGAAGAAGAGAGCACCCTACCCCGACACTCGATATAACATTGCAAGAAAGCAATTCCTGGCGACGTCTCTCGACTCAAATAACCTGACAATTATATAAGCCCGGTTAGTAAGACATCAAGCCAAGCCCAGCAATTGAATATCCCAGGCTCCCTTCGAATCTACGCCAGTGTGAGAAGCAGACCATGCAACTTCGAAGCAATTTACTCGGCACAGGACGTATCTATGTATCGGTTCTCTCTCTTTCTCTCTCTCTCCCTCTCTCTCCCACGTCATGTGCATCCCTCGTTAAAGTTGTCCATGGCTGCTTCGCTTGATATTTCAGGCCTTTGTTGAATGGGACAATGGGGGCACCAAGTGTGGTTGAGATCTTGTAGACACAGCTGAGTTCACGTCGAATTTACATAAGGATTGAGGGGCAAGGGATTAAGGGATGTACGGGCATCTCGGAAAATGAGAGTGTGTAGACTAGTGGTATCTATACGATAGCTCTACGATCTAGTGTTGGCTCATTTGGAATTGTACCTTTAGTGTTTGAGATCGAGAACCAGGGTTTCTCACGGGGGTTTGCTTGTACAAAGGTTTGCTTTGGCCATGTATTGCACTTTTAAGATTGCAAACTCAGGGCCGATCTGTAAACAATCTAAACATATATATGTTCGTCGAAACACATGACGCTGAACCATTGGTTACCGCTAGTTACCTCTACTGAATGCATTTGGAGTCTGGGTCATAGTGTTTAAAATCTGAGTTTGGGGATATCCATCTATATCTATTGGCTGCTACATTAATCCCTCAGCCCCAAATTACAGTATTGGCCGGAGCAACGGGAGATTGGCATTCTCGAAGGTCATCGATCGATCATTCCACCCTTAGATAATTTGGGATATTGGGTTTGTGGCTCTGGGCGTTGGTTTGGTCTGGGGTTGGAATTCGTATGGGTCCCGACAGTCTTTTTCCAAGGTTGCCTATGATGAGTGCTACCCGAACCCTGGGCCCCAAATCTATGGAAACTACATAGGGCTGCTCCCCGAAAAAGTACTTAAGTGATACAAACTCACTAAACCCCCTAAACCCCAGAACCTTGTTTAAAGCGCCAACCCCCAAGCCTTTAATAAACCCTAAACATAACTCCAAACCTGTAACTTTAGCGATTCGATGCTTCAGAAGAGTCGGAGGTGGACGCATCGAGAGGAGAGTATGTGGAACAAATTTTAGGTACTGATCCAGAATGAGACCAACTCGAAATAGGAATTCCTTATACCAAAGATCGAACTCCTCTAGCCACAGGCAACCGACTATGTTTGTGTCAAGCACTGTGTACTGGAGGGGATCCTTTAAGAGATCTAGATCTAGAGAGGAGCGGTGGTATTCCGACCTACAGAGATCGAGAGATGAAACTAAATACAAACCATGGGCACTGCAACCGGCGAGCTCGTATGCTTTGGCGGCAACACCTCCCACCTTTCGGGCCGGGTTGCTGCATCGATCATGTGCAGGAATGCAGGAATTCAAACGGTGTGTGTTTGTTGTTGGGGATTCTCTGTTGGGTTCTCGGCTTTAGATTTGGGGTGTGTCACGGACGCAAGGAATGTTTCCGTTTGTTTCGGCTTCGGGCTTGGGGGCTTTTGACTTGACCACAAATGGTGTCTAAGTTTGCGTTTTGGAATATGGATTACATAAGGCTTTAAATGGCTGGTCCATGCGCCCAGGTGGAAGGCGTCCTTGGAATGCGCAGACGTCCTTTCTTCGATGTCACCGAATGAGATCAAGAGGAGGAGGTATTGAGGAGATCTAGACGGCGCCTGTGTACTGAGTTTTTCTATACCTGCATCATTTGGGCTAGCTGCTGTGATCGAAGCGGGGGGAGTTGCCTGATTGTGATCATTATCTGCAACGTACTGGCTTTAGCCTATGCATAAATATTGGTTGTTCAATGATACTAGTTCTTCAACTTATAATTAGCTCTCGGATGACTTCCAGGCAACGCAAGGGTGCTTCAGGCCCATGGCCACAGTGTCTTGCACATCAGATGCAAACGTGCTCTTGTGCAGACCCTCGATCGTGGAGAGACGTGTTTTTCTCAAGGCATGGGGACCCCGTCGAGAGAGTCTCAGCTTCGAAGGATAAGTATTGAACATGTGCAGGCTTGCTGCATGATCAGCTGCTGTGATGCAGTGTGTTCCCTTGTGCACGCATCCCGGGCTATGACTGGTGCAAAGTGCTTTGATGCTCAGATCGATCAGTGACCCGCATTTGCATCCTATGAAGCCTCGATCCCTGTATAGGCTGGTGAATTTGCATGCAAATTACACTCGATGGCCTGCTTGAGTATACAATTAGGAGTACAGTTGTACTACACACAAGCCTGCTAGCAGCCATGAAGTTCACGCGCCTCCTCGTGCCGCTGGCAACACTCCATATGAGCTGCTGGGATCGATGTAGATCATCATAATAATGATCGAAGATCTCAGAATTCCTCAGTTTCGATTCGGATTGCATCATGAGCCTAGGTTTTGGGCCACGACCCAATGACCTAGACTTTCTCGAAGCCTTCGCAGGCTGGAACCCGAAAGCACCATATACATGCACTAGACCGTACGTGTCACTGGATTGCAGTCATCTTCAAGCTGGCACGGCACCCGATATGTTGACGCAGCACATGCTATATAAAACCCCCAGTCCAATATCGACAGGAGAACACCTCCTCTTCTCTGCGGCCAAGTTTTATGGCATGCGTGCCCATGCCATCGACGATCCTCCAGCTGCAATGTATTGAAAGTCACCTTAACCGGACATGTTGCTTCCAGCTTTGATCGGTCCGAGGTAGCCTATTCGAGGAAGCTTGATGTGTTGACCGCCTTCGGCTTCCTAGTGTTCCTGAATAGTGCTCTTTGGTTGCAATGTCCTAGAAGATCGGTAGCAGCAGTTTTGCAGTTCCCCGAAGGATGTCCTATGTGAGGCCAGAAGACTTCGGCCGCAAGGCGTAGCGTGGTATGCTGTGCCGTGCAGCACCTGGGTCTTTATGAGCTTCAGCTGCAGATACCATTAGAGTTATATTGTATTTGAAGGTATTGGCTACCAGTTTTACAGTTGCTTGATTTTTCAATGGGGGGTGTGCAGAGCATTGCTGCCATGAGATCAGGAGTCGGGGAAGCTCCAAACGCAGGAGGCTCAACGTGAAAGGCGATCGGGATACCAGCGATGCAACAGCCTACTTTGCAAACATACATTATAAATCCGACACCCCGAATCCCTAAATTTTGGGAGTGCTGAACCCCCTATACAGTTTATCCTTGGTACCAGGCAGTTACAGATCCAAGAAAGTCAAGAGCGCGAACCGTCTGGCCCGCCGTGTGGCCTATTTGCTGCCAGGCTGCACTTGTGCTGGCATATTCGGAACGTATGCCTGATGGAGCTGATCACAGGATGGAGTACCACCACCGATCCGGGAGTTACTACATCCTGGAAAACCCGAGTGGATCTCTGCTCTTCGAACTCCCATGCATTAAAGCAACTCCGGTGGAATCGATGCATCAAAAGTGTGCACATTTGGCCCAGTTCAAGTCTATGTCACATAAGGCACGATTGAAAGATCACAACGCCACCAGCATCAATGTGTGCTTGGGGGCACTTGGTGCACCCAGCAGGAAGTGTGTTGCTGGGCCATGTAATCTTATTGATGGCAAGCTTAGATACACACCTCCAATGCTCCTGAGGTTACCTTATGGGGAACTGCTCCCTTCCTTGGTCAACTCTACGAGCAACTTACAGGGACACGGAGGACTTCGGATCAAACATTAGTTGCTGTGCTTGTGAATCTAGATCAAAAATCCTACATCCCATAGTTAATCCTCCAACAAAACAAGTAGCACACCCCACACCTCATAATCGCAGGACCTCATCCCCACGAAAGTCGAAACCCTAAAGCCCCACCGGAGCTGTTCAAAGCTGTTGCATTTTAAATACTTGGCCAGTATGCCAGCCCGCATAGCAACAACTTAGAATGCACAAGGCTTTTTTCGATGCAGAAAACATAACTCTTTTAGTTGGAACAGACTCGTTTACTAGTACTTCCATTTATCGGGGGGCCAGGAATTTAAAGATTATTAGTTGCATAAAACATACAGGCTCACACGAATCCATATATTTTCTTCCTACTCACCTAACATATTTGAGACCTATACAAGATCTAGGGGTCCATATAAGACGACGTGCAGGAACCAATTGAAGCGCATCCAGTCCTTCTTGAAGATGGACATCAGCCGTGGCTACACCGATTCCCTGGGTCGGAAGAGAAGAGCGCTTTGGCTGCATCACTCATGAACTGCAGATGAATTATGTTGTAGTATAAAGCCTGTGCCAAAGGTTGGCGGCACTGATCTTACAGCCACTGGTGTTTACCCCGGGACGATGGCTATGAAAGTCTCTTGGTATGTTAGCCCGATCTAGTTGCAATATACCATTTTGGCAACACACACATTGTTATAAGCCACATGAACCGGATGTCACTTGAGGTTGCAGGCCTTCTTCAGAAGCACTTGGCAAATGCACCAAGCACACATGCTCAAGACGAACAGGACATGGAATTGTTTGACACGGAGGGTGATGATAAATCTGATTCCGGCCTCGAAGATGTCGTCGGCTGCAATCATATCTCGCCGCCACCAGCAGTGCCTAGCCGGAGCGGGGATTCGAGCTAGCCAGTACGTGTCTGAGGAGTATGATCGGCTGCTAGAAAAGAAGACCGGGTGACGTGTTGCTCTGAGATTGGAAGTGCAAGAACAAACCCAATAGCGTGTATCAGCGTGTATCCCCGTGTATCCGGATGCTTGAACGACCGGTTAGCGTGTATCAGCGTGTATCGGTCGTTAGATTATTAAGCATATCCGTGAATGCAGCCATCGAGTGCCGAATCTTTCGGTCGAGTGTGTTTTGGGTGCTCGCCATGGGTCGGGCAGGGTCAAAGGGCAAGGTTGGCAAGGGAGCAGCCACTAGTGGGCCGGATGGTGGCAAGGAGGCTCCAGATCTGCACTTGTCCATCGAGAAAGCACCCCGTACTTACGAGTATGTCGGGCGAGTACCCAGCCCGAGCCCCGGCAAGAATGGAGGAAAAGGCCCCAAAGGAAAAGATGGTGCTGCAACTAAGGGCAAGGAGAAGGGGAAAGGTAAGCCATCGTCCAACGGCCTTGGCGGGAGCGCTCCCGAGTGCCGCACTCCGACCCCTAAGAAGCACGATCCGGGTGCCCAGAGTACGGGCAGCCCTCCGAGCAGGCCGACCAAGGGCGCAAAGGGTGCCAGTCAGTCTGACGATCATAGCTCGAAGAGTGTTGTGGGGCAACCTGGCAAAGGCAAGGCCAGCAAAGGGGCGGCTGGTGCCTTGGATCCGGCAGGCAAGCCGGGCACGAATGGTGGTCTGGAGCCCAGCCCGGCAAGGGCACGGAAGGCGCAGCGGCCGAGGCCCCAGGCAAAGGCGCTAAGTGTGCTGGTGCTGTGCATCCTGCCAAAGGCAGCAAGGGCACCGCTCAAAGTGGCAACGGCTCTAAGGGTGCTAAAGGCATCAAGGGCGCCGATCAGAGTGCCAAAGGCCCTAAGGGTGAGGCCAGCAAAGGCAGCAGCAATGGTGCCGATCACAATGGCAAAGCCGTGAAGGGTGCTGTGGATGCCAGCAAGGTTGCCGATCAGAGTGGCAAGATCGCGAAGGGTGCCGTGAAAGGCAGCAAGGGCGCCGATCAGATTGGCAAAGGCCCTAAGGGTGAGGCTAGCAAAGGCAGCAAAGGCGCCGATCAGAGTGGCAAGGGTGTGCCTAGCAAAGGCAGCAAGGACGCCGATCAGAGTGGCAAGGGTGTGGCTAGCAAAGGCAGCAAGGACGCCGATCAGAGTGGCAAAGGACCCCAGGGAGCTAGCAAAGGCAGCAAGGACACCGATCAGAGTGGCAAAGGACCCCAGGGAGCTAGCAAAGGCAGCAAGGGCACCGATCAGAGTGGCAAAGGACCCCAGGGAGCTAGCAAAGGCAGCAAGGGCACCGATCAGAGTAGCAAGGGCACCAAAGGTGCCAAGGGAGCTCAGGTTGGCAACAGGGACATGATCGTTGATCACAATGGCAAGAGAAAGGGCGAGAGAACAGATCAACTCGATCGCAATGTGTGTCGACGTGTGTCTTTCGGATCAGGACCGGCCATGCACACAATTATGTGTCATGCTTCATCTCTGTATTTGTATATTTACACTTGTGCCCATGCTTACATGCACGCAGTCTCGGAAGCTACGCCGAGCCCGACAAGTACCGAGCCCGCGACCCCTGGGAAGTGGCTTGCCATTAAATTAGATATAGATTGCTATCGAATCCACGTGAACCCCACCATGTATATAGAACCTATCCGGCCTGTAACTCTTAACTATTAACAGGTCTATCATTCGATCCGACACGAGCGTCTCTACCATGAGCGATGGCCTTGGAGCCGTCGATATGAAGCCATTGGCCGCCGGCGTCAACCCTCAGAATGTTCCGGATGTTGCACCTCATTTGCATCAAGCTGCCCTAAACCCTGAAATCGGTGATGAACCACTGCGGCTAATATATTTAGATGTCTTGCAGCCGAGGCAAGGCCACTCACCGAGCAAGAGCGACACCAGATCGAGGCCGTTACTGTGCTAGCTATGAATAATGAACCCCGGGTCCATATATTTCTCACCGGTATCGATCTCTAGCTGCTTCTAATGTTACTGAACCAAACCTAACTAATCTGAAACCCCGAGAAAACTCGAAACCTCGAAACCCCATTCGGCTAGGCCTTATCCGGACCGGGTGACATTCCGCTGCAGCAGCGCAAAGCACTCAATGAAAAGCTGAGACGACGGATGATGAATGGCCAAGGCATCTATATCAGGAGATCCACCTATCATGCGATGCCACACTTATACACATAGTTGCCGATCACGGTATGTTGAGGCCTACGCAAAGGACTAGTGGCCCAGTGGGCTGCCACGCCTCCGGGTTCGATGGCCCGGCTCCGCGGCAGCAATCCAGTTGATGTTACCTGCATGGTGTCATTATCGCTTTCTGAACAATACACCCAGCTGCAGGTTCGAGTTCCTCAAGGCATTCTTGTTGGACAAGGACAACCTAGCCACAATAGCGGTGGAGCCTTACTATGAGGAGCTCCTCGGATCGATCTTTATCCGGACTGCTATATAGATGCTTACAGTTTGACTATCTGAGGCTATCAGAAAGCAAAGAGAAGGAGCAGTTTACCGAACTGCCACTTTGTCTGATTCGGCAGAAGTACGATGGTGTCGCGGGCGGCAAAGCATTCGTGGACAATCTGATTGCGAGCTACTTGGCTTCGAAGCATCTTGTTCCCCAAATTTTAGAACCCAACCCACAGACACCCCAACCTATGCATATCCCAGGCCAGACTGGAAAAAAACATCCCCAGTCGGACGACAAAGAGATGAGATTGTACAAGATTTTCGACAGCATCACGTCTTCCAGTGCCTAGGTTTGCAATTTGTTGTGACCTTTGATTTAAGAGTGCAATGTATTAGGTGTACATATACATATATACTAGATTGTAGATCTACGATAGACTTGTGTAGATACATAGAAAGATGGACATAGTGTTGTAGGGCTTAGGGCTTTGGGTTTAGGCTTTAGGGTTTAGGGGTTTAGGGCTTAGGGCTTTGGGTTTAGGAAATCCCATGCTCAACAAAGGCTCCAACATCAATCGATGTGGGAGTCGAACCAGTGCTGCTATGACTGCATCCGACAACAAGGCGGAACGCAGGGCCATATCGGAAACCCTGGAGGCCAAGGTGGCTTCAATGGGAAAGATGAGTATTACCCAGGGGCAACCGCCGAAGGGTAAAGGAAAGAGTGGGAAGGGCAAAGGCAAGAAGGACGACCGAATAGTAGGAGCTAGCTCTTTAGTGTTCCGGTGTTCCAATATTGTACTTCGATCTAATCGTACCCTGTTATAACGGCCCCAAACCCCGAAAACAAAACACGAAACCCTTCTTGAGTAATATGTCAGGAGATGAGCCAAGAAGAAGTGGACAAAAAAATTTTCAGAAGGACTTGCAAGCGTGCATGCCCCAGTATGTCTCACCTTCAACATAGTTGTCCCTAAGCCCCGAAAGAACGTGAAAATCAATGCCACCCAGGGTACGCGATTTGTCGGACAAAGCCGTCGTGGTGGCATCTGGGCTTGGATCCTGTGGACTCGCCAATCAGGAGGGCTTGATTGCCCAGCTGGGGACGATCGCTACGGAGTGCACGAAGATTCGAGATGAGAGTTCTGGCTGAAAGGTAGCACACACAAGACTTCACAGTAGAAGAAACAGCCCCAAGCCAAATCCTTCAATCCACATTCAAAGTTCCACCATCCCCTGCTATATATGCAGCTCAGGATTCAGCAGCTCGTGTTCGACGCGAAGCCATTTGACGAATGCCTCGGGTGCTTGAATTACTACAAGAACGAGATCCTTCACGCTGCTTTGGATAAATTACTTTGTCGTCTGTGTCCATGGCTTCCGATACATGTAGCATGCATCGATCTATTATGTCAGGATTACCAGCGACAAGTCACTGATGCCGAAGGAGTCTGGCAGGGCCAGGAACGACGCCACACGTCTTATTCTAATCGGCATCACATACAAGTCTTTCGCATTAGTATACCCAAAATCCCCTAATCTGTTCTGTTGTTAAGGCAAAGCTGCACAGAAGAGAAAGCTTGAGAAAGCAGAGGAGAAGAAGAAAAAGAAAGCAAAGGAAGAAGGAGAAGATGAAGATGCAGAGGTTCATGAAGATGGTTGGGAGGAGCAGCCCGATCATGATGAAGATGGCGAAGAGGACGAGTGGGAGGAGGAATGCGCTGCTAAGTAAACCCTAACCTCTTGCAAATGCGCAAGTGCCGAAGTCTGCACATGTTCGATCGACATATGCTCGAGCTTTTGTAGAAGTCAATTGTTTTCTGCTATCCGGGGTTTGTGGCTTGTCCTGCAGGCACATGCAATTGGTGTGCAATGTAGATCATACTTCGGATCGTGGTGCATGCATACGTAATACTAAAGCATACCAACGCTGCACATGTGCATAGTGCAACAAGCCGGTGGGTTTGGATCCCATGTACAAAATGCCATGGGAAGGGGTACCACGTGCGATCATGTGAGCGATCTGCGGTGCAAAACAATTTAAATGAATATGATGCGGCCGAGTCTGCTCTTGTCAGCGCACATCGATGCTTGGGAGCCGCATCACGAAATCCTTGCAGCTTAAGGCTCTTGTTGCAATGAACCCATGGGACCCATGACTTTAGTCTTACATATATGCACCTGTATGCCCTAGCCCAAATACCTTTAGAATTTGTTGAAGCTGTCTTTAACTCGTACCCCCCCTCTACAATTTAGGGTTTAGGTCTTTAGGGTTTATAGGTTTAGCAATAGACGTGTATATCGTGGAAGTTCTTGCTGTTCTCCAACGCAAATTATGGACCTTTTGAAACATCGGCATACCCTAAATCCTAAACCCTAAACCCTGCAAACCTTCGCACTTCCAGATCCTCAACTACCCTGAACAATCCCAGCCCGGTGAGCTGCAGTTTCAGCCGAAGCATATATAAACGATTACTCTAAAGTTGAATATGCCATGGTTTCGAGATCTTCGGTTGAGCCAGCCACACATGTGGCTAATTGGGCAGAGCAGTATGTTGAGAAGACTTGTGACGATGTCCTACGGCTACTTTCTACTGGAAAGGCTGGCTTGGATTGTTTGATTGGCCATGGGCAATGATTAATGGCTATAGTGCCTACTTATCTATCCTACCGGAGGTCCCGCTTGTAGAGCTGGCCAAGTCACTGAGTCATCTTCGAGAGCTTCCTCAGTGCGTGGTACCGCAGTTCGGCTGCTATGTTGGTTGATCTACGATGTTATTTTTTGTGCGTGTAGCATTCAGCAATACACCATGTACTTGAGGAAGGATTTGCTAGAATTGGCCCATGGGTTCGAGACTGGGAATTCCTGGGGCCAGATGCGTCAACTTATCCGGTGGTGCGACCGGCAACCCTGGCGCAAAATCTTGCCGCAACCTTTTGCGTGTCCTAGCTGCATGAGTCCATGAAGTTGTGACCGAGGTGCATCCCAAGCCAGTTGATCACTGCTTCGTTCCTTGAGCACCTAAGGATTCAAATGAAAGCGGAACGCTGCTGAGCTATCACCCGCTAATGTGTCTCATTATCGAGTTCTACCTTTGCATGTGCCTATATAATCATCCATGATTGGTCCAGGAATACCAAGACGCCCACGGCACAAGAACACGATTGGTGGATCACCACATACTGCTGCCACATGAAATCATCGGATGCTTGTATGACACGAACAAATTGGGATTGGTAGCTGGGGATGCGACTTGGTTGAAAACATGAATTGTGGCACAACCTGGGGTGTATGTATATGTGTGTATATATA
>CAJNJA010005174.1:4921-17944 GCA_905231915.1 Symbiodinium necroappetens
TACTACGACTACTACCACCACTACTCGGACTGTGACCATGGATTGTGT
This sequence comes from Symbiodinium necroappetens, assembly GCA_905231915.1. Classification (NCBI taxonomy): domain Eukaryota; class Dinophyceae; order Suessiales; family Symbiodiniaceae; genus Symbiodinium; species Symbiodinium necroappetens. The sequence goes on from CAJNJA010005174.1 coordinate 4,970, forward strand.
GCGACTGTGGTACCCGTTACAGTTGCTGTGACACACTGTTACTTTGGATGCGAATAGATTTTTGATCCATCACCTGCAATGCTGCGTCCAAGTTTTCTATATATGTGAGTGTTCGTGTGCGTGAGAGCGGGAGTGCGTGTTTGTTCTCCTGTGTTTTTGCGAAGGCGAAGCATCCTGCACGATCCAGAATTTAGAGACAGTTCGGTTTTCGGTGCGGCAGGGCATGTGAGATGTCTCGGATATTTTCTAATGGCAGTGTGTCAGGCGCGACTATCGCATTCGCTCCGACCCATGCCTCGAGGCCTGCAGGGGTCATATTATATCACACTCTATTACATGATACTATGCTCTACTCTATTCCATTCTATGTTATTCTGTTCTATTGCGTTCTATTCTGTCTATTCTGTTCTGTTCTATTCTATGTTGAATTCCGTTCTACTCTATTATACTCTAGCTTGCTGTCGAGCCAAGACCATGAAGAGCGGCGCTGCCCAGTCTTGCAGTCATGGTTTGGTGGTCTAAGCCGTTCTTGCTATAAAAAGTATGAGTGAATGGACACATAAATGAATCAAGAGGTAGATCTTCAAATGAGCAAATAAGTGTTTACATGTATATATTGAAATGGATAATATGTGCACAAACAAACAAATAATGGGCAAACCAATAATAATCATGATAATAATAATTGATAGCAATTAATAATAACAATAAATAATAATAACTAACAATAATAATGATAATAAGTAAGCGTAACCATACTGATAGATATTACATGTAACTGCGTCTGGTGTTGCTAATTAGTGAAGTGAGGGAAATTGCGGGAGAACTGCTGCACCTACTGCAAATTCCCAGCCCATTCTGCATGCCTCATTTTTCGGACGGCTCTTCTCTGTCTTGCCCCAAGAATTCTCAGGCACTGTGTGAAGGAGCAGTCGTTGGCCAAAACCTATAGGAGCATCGCCACAGTGCTGTTCTTGCATCTCCTAGCCCTTCCTTGTGCAGGAGGGCATCCCTTGTTCAGTGTAGTTTAGTACCTGCAATGCTGCGAAGGTTTGGAGAAGTACCTTCGGTTGATTTCAATTTCTTAGCTCGTCGGTCGCTGGTTGGAGGTGCAGGACTCCTCTTCAAAATGGAGACCGTGCCACATCTACGAGAGTCTCGGCCACATAAGCGCGAAAGAGTGCTCGATGCAGACGTGTCCTTACGTGGCGTGACAGGAATCAGCGCCCTGCCTTGTTCCACAAAGTCCATACGCTAAACCGAGGAATTACAAGGATCAGCACATCGTCATCTGGTATGGCGGTAACGAGTCGGCACCTAAGAGCCTGGCAGGCGAAGTCTCGCAAGCATTGGCACGCCGGCGCAGTGATGGTGAAAACCGAGGTACGAGGGTCTTGGGGGCAAGCCATACAGGCTTAAGGGCATCAGCCTGGCTCTCAAAGATTCGCAAGATGTACTTAGAATTCCTCATAGCTCTCGATGTTGGGAATTCCAAGGCCCAGAAGCCATCTTCAAGGGTCAGCCTGGCCAGCTGCTGGATTCGGATGGAGAGTTCCTTGGGTGCACACGGGAGTCCGTTTGCGCGGCTCAGCATGAGTCGCAGGATTTGTAGCCCATCAAACGAGATAGGCTTTTTGGAAGGCACCCTCAGCTTGCGCCTTCTCAGGCGAATTCCAACCAGAAAGAGGCCAATGCGCTGACGCGACGGGTGCGAGCGGATGCGTGCAACACGCTGTCTGCAACATGTCTGCCACGTGGTGCGCGGGGTGAAGCGCCGGTGGTCAGTGAAGGGGCCTTCTCGTTGTACTGTACAGCTAAATTCACGTTTGCACTTGCGGCGTCACAAGACGCGGAGTGTGCCACGAGTGTGGGTTGCACCTGGCTGTGCGTCGCAAAGTATTTGCAACACGAGGACTCCCATGCTATCAGAGCACATGATGATTGGTTCCCAATTACCATCGGCTACTGTTACTTGTTACTTGCAGCTAGCTAAATTATATACTGGTGCAGCGGTGTCTCGGTATATGCTGGCAGGGGTGATTTTGTAACACGAAGGCTCAGAAAATTGAACGCTTCCAGCGCAGGTGGACTTCTGGTCCTCAAGATGCACAGACTGCCCAGGCGCCCTCATCGCAATGTTTTGAGGTTGCAGGACTTGCACCACCCCATATAAGCCTAATGTATTTGGAGGGGGAAGTACATATCTGGCTGTTCCTATAGGTTCAGTAGGGATCCCGGTAGATGTATTTGTTGGAACAATCCAGCTGAGCTAATGTGGGCGGTGCTTGTGTTAGAGACTTCAAGCAGCGACCAGTACATTGGGGCTTGTCGGGGTTGGCGGGCGTAGGGCATCGTAGGGCGCCGGTCGATCCGCGTGCTTTTATCAGTCACCGCCTTGTGGCCACGCTTCTGTTGCGAAAGCAGACCTTTGACAAAGTCACTAGCAGCTAGCATAAAGTGTGGAATTGTGCTGCAGGAGTATCGGCAGCAGCACGAGATGAAGGCTTGCATGGATGTGCCGCCTCATCGTTTGTTCCGTGCCCTCTTTTGCAAAGGGGCTCAGCAGATCTTTTCCCAGTCCCTATCACGCTATCTAGGAAATATAGGCGTTCCACACGAGAACAGCGAAGCCCGAGCCCAATTCGAGTTTCAATAATTCTGCTTGAATCTCAGTCATGGAAGACCTAATCATGCGCCGGCCCCGACAGCGTGTGATGCGTCTGATATCGACGGTGTGAATGCGCATCGCAAGCCGGCTTGGAGGTGATCAGCACATTCAGCGGCAATGTGCCGACTCCAATTCGGGACTTCACTGTCCGATCCTCAAGAAGAAGCAGACTTCCAGTCTTCAGTTTCGCGTTTGTGAGTGTTCTGCCGTGATCTCAGACTGCCAGTGAGCGTTGACACATCAGGCTGCTTGAGAGGGATTGGGCTTCAGGTGCACAACTGTGCGAGATTGCTAGTGCACGAAGTCTGCTGTGCATGCTAGCAAGCTGAGCTTTCCATCGCATTTGAGCTACTTATTTGGATTGTTGCAATCAGCTTACGCGTCATAATTTCTTTTCGCTGGACACATTTCAACCGGTTTGAAGCACAACATGTCAAGCCTGCGCCAGGCTGTCAAGAGCAGACATGTCAAGCAGATTAACAACCACAATGATGCAAACTAGAGCAACGCTTTCCAACACTTATCATTGGCGCTTCAATGTGCTAAGGCGAGCATTTTCACAATCGCTTAGTGGACACGATATGGACCTCTGGGTCACACTTCTTTATACTCGTGTCATATACCCATTCATGCCCACTACGCAGGGCTGACTTAGATCTCGATCTATCTATCTATCCATCTATCTATCTATCTGTCTCTCTATCTATCTACCTATCTATCTATTCAGGCATACCTACACACGTACATCCGTATGTGCTTACGTAAATATATACGTACTTACATAGTGCCACACTCAGCAGCCGATGCAGTTCGACTCCACGGCAGGCTGCCGCCTTGCCGGCCAAAGTGTTGCAGGAGATCCAGGAAGCGAAGTTCCAGCAGCCCACACCGATTCAGGTGGCACATAGTAGAGTTTCCTTTTAGGCTTCGCTTGAAATAGTCGCTGGAAGGGGCATGAGGAGCTTTTCGGGATCAAAGTTGGAGCCTTTTTAAAGGTTCGGGGAAGACGGGATGGCACGCGCTTCGAGGCACACAGCCACCCGATGGTTTTGCGGGCAGCTTGCAAGCGTTGCAGAGGTCTGCCGAAAGCTGTTGATTCCAACTTACGGATACAGATGAACCCAGACATGCACAGCCAAGAGCTAGCTTCAGCTGAGAGTGGCCGTAGATGCCAAACATGGGTCGAAGAGCCTGTCGGGACTTGAGGGGTAATTAATTGCAGAGGGAGAGCCTTTGAGTGTTCCAGGCGCAGTGCTGGCCCATCCTCAGTGCTGGTCATGACCTCATTGGCATCGCCAAGAGTGGGAGTGGCAAGACCCTCGCGTGGGGACCCAAGCCGCTGGATACTCCCTACTGTCTGACTGCCCCTTCACACGCATGTAAGGGAAATCCGTGCTCTACACAGACTCGCCAGAGAGCTTGTCTAGCATGTCAGTCGAAGCTTTGGCTTTGCAGCTGTGATCTTCCGCTACGCCAGCTGCCTGTCCATCCATGGACTGCTTGCCAGAAAGGCCCCCAGGGCGCATCATCAAGCAGATCCCACATGTTGAGGAGGCCATCCAGAGGTTGCAAGAGCTCCAGAACACCGACGAGGTGGAAGCCGCGCAGTCCCTGTTGGTCCGCATGATTAGCATCGATGAGGCAAGCTTCTGCAGTGTGTTTCCTTTTGCCCAGCCCCAAACGCTACAAACTCCAGATATCATGGGCCGAACCTTGCTCCACTATGCAGCTGCTCTCGGGAAACTGAGTGCGCTCTCGCTCCTCTTATCATGCGATGCAGTGGACACCAATGCCCGCGATGATGCGGGCGACACCCCATTGCACCTTGCCGCGGGTAATGGGGAGCGGGGCACCTGCGAGCTGCTGTTGGGACATTCACGGGTGGATCGGACGGTGCAAGATGATTTGGGGAGGACTGCGCTGGATGTTGCCCACTCGGCAGCAGCCCACTATTTTGCGACCGAGGCCGTGCACGCCCTGGCCAGAAAAGCAATAGCCACTTGAGCATGACTTTTAAATGCAACAGTCGCTACCACTGCGGACATCACAGAGAGCATGACGCCACTGTCTGCTTCCACGCGAGGTTTCACCTGTCCACAGTTTTCGGGTGCGGCTGCATGCATGCACCTCCGACTTAATTGTAAAGGCCGGGCTGCCAAATCTTTGTTGGTGCCCAGTTCCCTCTGCGGCTTTTGGTTGGGCCCAGTCTGACTCGACCGGGATCACGCTTTGGCAAAAAACTGCTGCACTGTCGCACTTAAGGTCTTCTACAGCATTCTGTAGCCTCAAGCTGCAGTTCTAGTTGGCTGCCTATCTCTTTCTGTACATTGTTTGCAAACCTGTAGAAAGCAATGGACAGTGTTTCAGGCTTCGGCAAAAGACGAATCAACCAACGTAGGTGTCACGGCCATAGTTTAGACAGCCTGGAGTTTAAACAGTTTGGGAGAGCCATGCATCTCCACTTGAGTGTTCGAAGTGCTTGCTTTTTTCGCCGGCTTCTGGAAGCTCTCCTTCCTGTCCTAACTCGCGCTTTCCAAAGATCACCCCAGGTTCCTGGGCCCAGGCTTTGCGCAGATCCTCCGCAGCAGCGCCGATGTACATAAAGGGCCCATGGTGCCCTGCCACTCCGGGACGGGGGCTTCAGAGGGGGGTTCAGAGGCATGGTTTGGGCTCGGATGCGGTGAGCTCCGAATCTCTCGGCCAGATCCGATAGTCACCTTATGATCTTGCGAGGCTTTGCAGCTGATGGTGTGCGTTCCTCACCGACATGAGAACATGATTTTGCTGTCGCGCTTCCTTGCTGGAACATGCGCCCGGCACGCCGCAGCCTTGACTTTGGGCAATAAGAGCCAAGAGCGGCATATATGTCACAAGAGCTAGACATGACCAAAACTTCCCACACAGAAGCCTTCCGATGCAAGGGCCAGGACACTCGACACACTCAGAGCATGAGCCGCTTATCCCACTCCAAGCTGTGCAAGTGCCACTGAACTCGGAACTAACTCCAGCTTGGCCACATCTTGAACACGATGAAATTCTCGAAGCTTCTGGATGAGTATCAGCTCCCGGAGTGGCGGGGGCCGAGGCCTCAGGCCTTCCTGTCGCTTCGTGAAGGGTCAGAAAGGATTTTTGAGAGCTGAGGACCTACATACCTTATTACTTTCTCAAGAAGCCCGGCCCCAAGTGTGCAGACGTGTCGGTGTAGGAATGTTGGCTTGCCAGTTTCTGCAGCCTCACTTCTGTCCTGGGACGAGAGAGTAGTGCTTGTTGCAGCCAGGCGCCTCGAAGACATCGCTGCGGGGCGATGCAACGATGCGTTGCGGGAGCTGCCCGGAGCTTGGCTGTAGTTGGAGAGTTCGATGATGTTGAATGCTTGCATGGGCCTTGTGCCGCTGGGCTGCTTTGGGTGTGATGGCGACATAGTGTCACGAGAACAATCATAATGCCATCATCATTGTTACCTGCGCCAGCATACTCTACCGACCAAGACGACGGTGATCTACATAGCTGATCACAATCAGATGTGGTGATATCACGGTCATACTGCCGATGATTGTGATGATGACGATGATGATATCGTCGACACTCACTGGACCGGGCGGCACTCCAAGTGGGTCGGGTTTGGTTTGCTGGGGGAGATCACTCAGTACGACCCGAGGCGTCTTCTGCCCGTTTGTGTTTCTGGCTGTGGCCTCCAGTGTAGAGCGCCTGATCTCAAACTATGCTTGGCAGCTAAGCTTCGCCCCTTTTTGAAGGGATCCAGTATGGCCAGTGTTACTTTCATTCTGGAATCCCACGCCGCTTTTTCAGCTGCATGCGGAGTGAGAAGGAAAGGAGAGGCCCGAAGCTTAAGCACAATTACCGAGAGCAGCAGCAGCAGCAGTAGTACTTTGAAGCAGGTCCACAAGGACACAAAGTGGGGACCTCAGACGTGCAGGAGTCGTCCAGCAATGACACGTTCTTTCTTACGGGCAGCGTTCGAGAGGGGTAGCTTGGTGCTTCCGTTCCAATTTCTTGGCGGTGGTGTGCACGGGGATGCGCTTACGGGCCACAACCCGTCAGCGAGCAGGGATTGCAGGGTGAGGGCCAGGCCATTTGACAAGTTTTGAGGCGCCTTCCAAGTTCTATCGGTTCTCGTGCGTGGATATGCACCAACACGGAACACCTGATTGCGCACACGTCTTGCTGTTGATGTGCGACAGTGTGAGCATACAGTTCCAATATCTGCTTGAAGCTGCGTCCGTCGTCATCTGCGTAAGCCTTTCATCGCCTTGCCTTTCAGAGAGTGTAAGCTTGCAACATTAATTAAACTGTGCTAAGTCTGCGAGCAGACGCATTGCAACGCAAATTAGGTTGAGAGCATCTCATGTCCACGTCGTCCGACGCTTTTAACTCGACATCGCAGCAATCGAAACTGTGTGGCGAGGTGTCTCCCGCACCACTTCAGAACGACTGCCGCCGGCCACGCCACCGCCCAATCCTCAACCTCTTGGGTCTCTTGGGTGATTTCGCTTCATGAAGACACAGGAGGCAACTGCCGAAATAAGGCTCAGTGGTAGTTTTTGGTTTGTGGGGTTCTGAGTCGTCACAGGACTACGTTTGCAATGGAGCCCGGCACCACGCCCAAGCTAATCGACGCGGACTTGGCTATGGAGGCACAACACGTCTGATTCCGTGAGACGGGATGTGCTACAAGTAACTTCCATTGCGTCAGGCATGGTCGGCGGCCCTGACCAAGGAGGCTCTTTACATGGGTCACGACGGGTCAAGATACTGCGGCCAGTGTACATGGCATCTCGGGTTTCATAATCAGCTTTATGGGTGGGGTTGTGTTTGGGGAAGTGATGGAGAAGATGTCATCTCATCTCTGAGTCTGTCATCTTTCGCAACCTACGATCCTCTATGGGAGTTTTCCCGAAGAAGCAAAGGGGATCCCGGGGCTTCTGTCCCGGCCCGTACGACAACTTCTCGATGTTGTGGTGGGTGGCTGGTGGCACGAATTCAATGCTCTTGGCTATAGTGACCCAACGAAGCTCCCAAGAACAGACATGATAAATCTCACGCGGCCTGCCCAGCATTCTTGAGGTGCAGCGTGTGAACGCCAACGTCAGGCGAGGGCTGCAGGCACGTAATGCAAAGCCATTGCAGTCGCGCTGGAGATGGTTCAGTGAAAAAATGCTCTACATGTGTTTTGACTGGGGTTTTCTAGTTCTCTTACCTTGACCATTGTGCAAAAAGGTAAGAACCTGGAAGAAACAACAGTGAACTACCATGAACTACCCTTTGTGTTGTCCCAGGAGCTGGAGACACAGTTCCTAGACCTGATGCAGCTCTCACAGCAGGGCCCTGCATTCGTGTTTCGATCGACAAGCAGAGCTTACGTCGCTGTTTGCATGTCAGAACCACGAGTGCCTATATGTCCCTGCTTGTATGTGTTGCCTCTCAGAGAACCACATGCAGCACGACCAACATAACATCGCCGGAGGAAGACTCTCCTGTGTGCAGGTGTCGACCCTACCCCCATAGACCCTCATCCCATAGACCCTCATAGACCCTCTATACTTCAGCCCAGCGGAAAGCAGAAGCCGAGCTCTGGAGGGCCATGGCTCTGATCAGACTCTGGCCTTGCGAAGGCTGGCGCTGAGGAGATGCCGCCAAAGGTACCGGTGCCCAACAAGAACACAGTGCCACCTGCTAGACCTCAGACCCCTGCGACCCCACAAGGGAAGAATGCCAGGGCCAAGGGGAATGCGGAGAAACCTGAGGCCAAGTCCAAAGCCGCACCTCAAAGAAAGACGAGTACAGCGGGCAAAGGTCGAGGCAACAGCAAAAACCCGAAGGGGAAGGTTGCAGTTGTCGAAACTGTGGAAGTGGATACCATCGAGGTGGAGCCAAAGAACGTAACGAAGTCCGTGCAAGTCAGAGGGATCGAGGTCACTTCCGGACAGAACCTTCCTCGTAAGCTGCTTGAGAAGTTAGTGGACCTGCCCTTCGTCGCTGGATACTCGAAACTCAGCCTTCAGCGGGTCTCCTACAGCACAAAGCCGCCGGAGAAATTGCAGCCTTCGCCATCGATCCGTTCGTCACCATCCTTGAGCCCGGGTCGATCCCAAACCAAGGGGTCTGAGCGTGGCATGAAGTCGGAGCCTGCATCTCCGACGCTGGCGCAGTTCCTGCAGGCACAGGCCCAGGGCCAGGATGAACAGGAGGACGATGATGTGATGCTGCTGATCGCCGTGGCCTGTGGTGCAGAACCATCGAAGCCTTGCCTCCTACGTGTTGGGCCCAGAGAGCTTCTCCAGGAGGAGGCGGAGTGGGTCCCATACTTCCGTGAAGCCTACGGCCCATGGTGCCCCGGAGAAGCCCAAATGTCAGAAACCAATTGGCTGCACGACATCATGCATTTACCACTTGCAGGTGGTTGCTGCGTGCTACCGGCCATTGCAAACCTTGGGGCTCCCAGTGACGTCAGGAGCTTCTCAAGGCAGTTCGGCGAAGCTCTGTCAGACATGGACGGGACTGCGGCCAGCTCGGCCCTGACTGCCAGCGAGCTGGTCTGCAGCTGGATCCTGGCTCAACCCTTCGACGTCTGTGAGGAGGACACTCTGAACCTGGCACAGGTTTTCAACAACGTCGACAACATGATCATGGGCCACACGCACCCCCATCTTGGTGTGGAGTACTACGATGGTATGGGCTCTGATCTTGTTGAGAGCCAGCTTGGCGGACCTACAACCGACGGTGTCGCGATGACGGAGCTGACCAAAATTGTTTCGGATCTCATTCCCGGCATGAAGCAAACTCGGCCATCGCAATTTCTGACATGGTTCCATGGCCAAATGCCGAGCACGGGGTCCAAATGGAATCTGGCTGCTTGGTACTCCAAGAGCACTGCGCCCATCGACTTCGACTGCATCCTGCAGGATGCGAACGGACAAGCATGGCCTCTAGGATCCCTTTCGTGGCCTTGTGTCTTTGTCAGTCTATGGCAGGTCTTTCTGTGGCCTCCTGAATCTGTGTAGCTAAGGCTGTCTGTATGCAGTGCGAACTCGTCGATGCCGCGGTTTGTCACAATGCCACCTGCTGAGAACGACGCTCGATGCCGTCACGTTTTTGCGCGTCTGGCTCATTGGCTGCTGTTGCCTGGCCTCAAGATGGGTGAATGCATTGGCCACTGCCTGGTCATTACTGGCTGATCGTCTAGACTACCTGACTACTCTTCTCTTGCTGCCTGACACAAGTGTTTATTGCTTTACGTTCCCTCCCTCGCGCCCCGCTCCCCTCCCTCCCTCGGTCCTCTCCTGCTCGCCCTCCCTCCCCCCTCTCCTCTCTCCCTCTGCCTCACTTTCTCTTCCACCTGTCTCTCCTTCTGTTGCCCCTGCTCTCTCTGTCGTAGACTCAGGCTCGTTGCAGAACTAAATACAGTCACCCCTTCATTCAACACAGCATTAACCATCGAGCCGTCGGTCGTTGTTCCAGGTTCTAGATAGCAGCGAAACGACAACGGCTTTGGAAGATTGTAGGACATACATGTCTCTCTTCGAGATGTGTTCCAGCTTCGGGCAGGACAGTCGGCATCCCCGTGTTAAAACCCGTGCATTCACGCACCGGATGACTGCATCTCCTGTCACTTTACTCTCTTTCCGTCACCCCTCTCTTTCCCGCAGTGCTGCTGCTTCTGGTGACTATCAGGTCAGGAGTATTGCTGTTCGCACCTCTGGAAACTGCAGCGGATCAGAAGCATCTGCGCGAGTTGTGTATGGTTTTGGCAAGCTCCTTGGCATGCAAAGTGGTCGCCATCCGCCCATGCCAGTGCAGTGATTTGACGAATCGGTTGCTACTTCGCATGTTCAAGGCATCCCCGAAGACAACATCGACCATTTGGCGCCCCCCGCACCACCTGCGGAGGCGAGCTTACATGTCCGTTTTGTGTGGTCCTTCGCGCGCCGGGTCTGCCGATGTTTGCGCTGGCACACTACACTGAAACGTACTTCTTCCAGTGGAAAGCCTGTTGTTTTGGGGAAGCCTGGCCTTCAGATGCTTTGGGCTTTGCTCGACACTGCTATTGAGATGGTACCATCGGCACGCACACGCTTCTTTCCTGAGCGCAAGCGGCTGGCTCTGTGGGCCAGCGTGTGCTTTGCAGCGAGGCTAGGTGTGGTGTCTGGCAAGATCGAGGAGCCAAGCTGGCTTTCAGACAGGTACAAGCTGTGGCGTGCACCAGAGGATGGGGGGCTGGACAGCGAAGGGGCAGCGGCACAAGTGCACATGATCCGCTTCGGACTGGATGAATGCTGGTCAACAGATCCTGTCACGAAGCAGCTCAGATCCATCCATGCAGACGACTTGCCCTGGGAGATCTTGGGAGACAAGGCTCCAAGCGCACCCAAGGGCGAAGGCCCCGAAAGCGCAGGGCCGACGGCGCCCACGGAAGAGCACCTGCCGGAGGATGCAAAGACCGAGGACGCCGCAGCTTCGGATTTTCCAGACCCTGAACAGCCTGGGGACCCGAAGAAGGAAGCACCCAAGACGATGCAGGCTTTAGAAAGCACCATGGGCTACTTGGTGCGGAAGGAGTTGGAGCAAAAGAGAAGGCTGGTCATCACAGGTGGCCTTGGTGCTGGAAAGAGGTCGATCTCCGCGGGCATTATGGCAGAGCTGGTGACCTCACAGGTGTGGCACCAGGATATCTTCCGCTTTCCTGTGCGCATGTCCATGGAGGAACTGTCGCAGCACGTGAAAGCCACCGATGCTCTGCAGCAGCACTTCGCCTCGTGCCGGCACCTGGCACCGGCCAGTGCCTGGGAGCGGGCCAAGGCACCTCCCTGGGCTGCTCGCTCAGGCCACCAGGTCGTGCGTGAGAAGAATCGCATCTTCGTCATTGGCGGGTACAGCACGGAGAAGCTGAAGCCGTTGCAGGACGCCTGGGTGTCGCAGGATAATGGCCAGACGTGGGAAGAGCTGCCCACGCCTGTATGGCCAGCACGCAGTGGTCACCAGGTTGTTTGCTGGGAGGATAAGCTGATTCTGCTGGGAGGTGTCGGGGATGAGGATCGGCGCCTCCGTGATGGCTGGCAGTCCTCGGATCAAGGTGAGACCTGGCAGGAGCTTCCCTGTCCAATGTGGTCTGCTCGATACGGCCACCGGGCAGTGGTGGTGCCTCTGCAAGTGAAGGAGGTGCCCACGCCTCACCTAGTGCTGATGGGTGGCAATGCTGTCGGCAACAAGGCCTGCAGGGATGTTTGGGCCTCGGATTCGGGTGGCTTCTCATGGTTTGAGCTGGACCCCCTTCCGTGCAGCCCTCGCTGGAATTTCGCTTTGACCCAGTTCCGCGACGAGATCTGGATAACTGGCGGTGCGGATGAGCAGCATTCCTTCAACGATTGCTGGATCATGACCCACGAAGTCTGGCCAAGCAAAGCTGCTGGGGGCGGCGCCGGTAGCGGTGGCAGAAGGAAGTCTAACATGACAGTAGGGGAGCCGCAGGAGTCTCCCTGGAAGCACTTCCAGGGAGCCCCTTGGTCTGAGCGATCACTTCATCAGGTGGGCTGCAGCATTTTTGCGTCAAGGGTGCAGATCCTTTTTTGAAAGCTTGTCGGTTTGTGAGGTGATGCCCTTCAGGGGGCAGCTGGCTGTCTTTGGTGGCGTGACAAGTAGCGGCCAAGCCCGGGTGCCTGGAATTCTAAGCAGTGTTTCGCAAGCCTGCTCCAGCAAGTCAGTAAGTCCCGATCTTCTTGCCCAAAGCTCCAAAACAGGCCCAGCAGCATTCAGACGACGGCGCGTGCTCTCCATTCCTTATCCCCGCAGCTCCACACCCTTCCATATCATCACTGTCATCATCTTCATCATCTCCATCATCTTCATCATCTTCATCATCTCCATCATCCCCATCAACATCATCTTCATAATCTTCATCACCCTCATCATCTCCATCATCTCCATCATCTCCATCATCTTCATCATCTCCATCATCTTCATCATCTTCATCATCTCCATCATCTTCATCATACCCATCATCTTCATCATTCCCATCATCTCCATCATCTCCATCATCCTCATCATCCTCATCATCTCCATCATCCCCATCATCCTCATCATCTCCACCATCTTCATCATCATCATCATCATCGTCCTCACCCTCATCATCTCCATCATCTCCATCATCTCCATCATCTTCATCATCTTAATCATCTCCATCATCTCCATCATCCTCATCATCTCCATCATCTCCATCATCTCCATCATCTCCATCATCTTCATCATCTCCATCATCCCCATCAACATCATCTTCATCATCTTCATCACCC
>CAJNJA010005175.1:0-17944 GCA_905231915.1 Symbiodinium necroappetens
ACGGTGGGTCCACAGCCACGATCGGCCAGATCCAGGACGTACTTTACCAGCACCTCCGTGGTCAACGGGATGGCGTTGATGTTCTGAGATCTGGCCCAGGTTTCGAGGCGCTCCCAGTGGCTGTCTACCTTGGGTAGCGGTTGCAATGGCAGCGCAGTTGTTCACCTGACAATTCGAGACCTCGTCGAAGCCGAAGGAGAGCTCGACCAGATACAGAGCTGGCCAAGCCATCGGAAGCTGTCTGCCGCAGTGAAGGCCTTGCTCACACACGAAGTTGAGCTTATCCCGGACACGGAGGTGCCTGACTGTGTGGAAGCAGTGGAAGCCAAAGGTCATTCCAGGAGCACCGACCGGTTCCACGCCCTGCGCCAACGCAAATGCTTCACGTGCTCAGTCTGCCTGTCATGGGTGGGGAACAGCCTCCGAATCCAGTGCTCAGCAAGCAACTCAGGTTGGAGCCACCTGTTTTGTCGAGACTGCCTGCGTAGATGGGGACGGCTGCCAGCTCCAGAGCATCATTACCCGGCGCTCCTTTACCCTGCCATGCTTGTGCCATGTTGGTGAAGACAGGTGCCTCGGCACGATCACGGCAGAGGACCTTCGGACACGGCCACAGGCTGATGGCAGGTTACGGAAGCACGGAACCTCTCCTTCATACCGCAATGGTGCCATCTGAGGGTCAGAAGCCTCGGACTTCAGAATGTCACATGCTGTATTGCCGTATTGCCGTCCAAGTAGCGAAGCTTCGCCCATGATCGGTGCTGCAATGTGCGGCCGCGGAACGTTAAAATATCGCATCTGCTCACTCGGCTTCTCGCATGCTGCTAACAGCGCAGGCTTTGCGGGGAGTTCTTGCAGTTGAACAGGTGCCGCGCTTTGATACCATGCGTTTGTTAAATTAGCCCCGCGCACTGAGGTTCGAGCCTGGTCAAAAGTGTCGGGTTCAGTGGTGGCTTCCGGATAGAAGTGGAGCGACTTCGCGTCGACCGCGGAGCCGCTGGCGATGTGGATCAAGCTGCAAACGTTGTGATCGAGCTCGGCAGTCTCCTGCAGTGATCCTACAACGCGTGATGTGTCTTCACAAGTACCCACCGTGCCACAAGCTGACACAAGCAACGACCCATAGAGTTATATATACGCTAAGTCCCAAAATCTCCAACTTCACCCGGCAGACCTGCCTTGCAGCGGGTGCCGGTTGATGCAATCACGGGGAGGCTGTGACGTGATCCAAATCAACCCGGACAGAAGGAGCAGAATCAAAAAAACAGAGCAGGTATGTCCACGCATGTCACCACGTCATCCCCAGCAAAGTGCGTGCTCCCTGCCTCGCTGCAGGGTGCCGCTGGCTGGCTCCTGGCTACAACGGGTGAAATCCGAGGCAGAACTCAATGCATCAGGTGCGTCTCAGGTTCACGCCCCCACACGCAGATCCCAGAGGGAGTTGAAGCCTCGATATAACAAACAAGGCAGCTTCGTCGTTGCACTTCCTGTCTTGCCGCACCCACCATCTGAGGCAAATGCCGCACCACATCGGAGCGTCCAATGCGCGAATTATGCTTCCCCTGCTTGAGCCACGCTGGACTTGCTTGCGGCGCAGCGCAAAGCCGTAAAGCCCGCATGACAAGCTTTTCAAATTGCCTGGGCTATAAGGCGGTCTGCTCGACCCACCCGCGGGACCCAACAGCACTTGTCCAAGTGTGGTACTTCCCCCTTCCCACTTTCTCGTTATGACTTTCAGCCGCCAGGCAGTGACCACCAAATTTTGGCGCAGATGCTACGCGACCGGACGCGCACACAGGCAGACCCCCAAAGGCGCCGGAAGCGTTCGGGAAGGTCGTGCGTGTGGTGATAGTAGGCTAGCCTGCGCGTCTTGTGTTATTTTGATGGGGTTAATTAGGAGCTGGGTTGGGTTGGGGTTTTGGGGCTTCTGGGTTGGGAGTAGGGATCAAGCTTGTGAAGAGGGATAGCAATCGGATAGTACTACAGACTACAGCACCTTGAAGGAACCTTGCCAGGAAACAGTCCTACCACAATGTTTTGGGGCTTTTAAGAGGGCTTTCAAGCTCCAGGCATTGTTGCTTTGGACAGGGCTCAGAGTTGCGCAAGACACCATTAGCATGTTTCCAGGAGACTGGCACCCGCTGTCGGAAGGATCTCTTGGGTTTAGTACTAAAGCAAGACTTTGTGGGCTTGCCACCAGGCTCTATTCAATTCCTGCTTCGAAAAAGTCAACCTTCCCTCAACCCCTGAACCACCCCAAATATCCAACACTTAAAAACGCCTCTACAACAAGTCCAAGGACCGTTCATGGCCTTTCCAAGCACAATGCACATCCTCCACATCCCCCGACCGCTGCCTAACCTCCCAAAGCTGTCCCATCCCGCAGAGTGTGAACGGGGAGGCGTTTGTGTTCGGGAACGCGAAAACAAACAGAAACCAAATGCGTGTACAGCGGACGCTAAGCCACTGGACTCTCTAGACGAAGTTGCAGGTGTCGGAAGCTGCCCTGATTCAGCTACGGTTCTGTTGCCGTCTGTTCTTCGTTCCAGCGGGGAACAGGGACAACTTACTTCTCAAGAAACAAACCCATGCTCCTAAGCATGCTCAATGTTTAGCAGGAGGCAAATCCATGCCAGCCGCAGAGCCGCAGCTGCTTCTACTCTATCACAGGCCTTGAATGGTGCCTTGAATATATACCCGGAAGTCGCGAGCTGAATCGCCCGATGACTGACACAAGATCGTGAGGTCTATGCGGGGTCTCGGCCGGCCCCCGTCTGCTACAACCAATGCTATGCAGTCTCATGGATGAGAGAGAGCATTTCTCCTATCAAAAGTTGTGGTTGCTGGATCGACAGAGCTACAGACTTATAGACGGACACGCAATGTTTCCTTTTTACTTGAAGGGTGCTATAGTTGATGCATCAGCGCTGGCGACCTTCGATCGTCTCGCTTCTTTGGCATCTCAGCAGCAGCTTCCGATTCGCGAGAAGGCACAACCGGCACTTGCAAGATCTTGATAGCATCCGCCTGGAATGACTGCGCAGGCTGCATGCCCCCAATCCAGAGTCTAGAGACTCAGCCTTGTGTGTTGCTTAAGCTCCTCCCCGACATGAGCCGCCAGAGTGGAGAGATGAGAGCCAGGGTGATTCAGCAGCTCTTGAGGCGGCCCACTCTCAACGAGACGGCCTGCGGACATGACAAGAATCCGGTCGCATCCCAGCACCGTCTGGAGCCGATGTGCCACGGTGATTTGGGTCGACTGCCCGAACATTGCTGATCGCAGAAATCGTTGAATCAGGCGATCTGTAGCAGCGTCTATGTTGGACGTCGGCTCGTCAAAGACCCGGACCTTCGCAGACCAAAGCAAAGTACGTCCAATGGTCACGAGCTGGCGCTCTCCTTGGCTCAGCGACGAAGACGAAGACGTGTGCAGCAAGTCAGGACGCTCAATCCGCTCGAGCACCTGCGTGAGTACTGCATCGGAGTGCTCATCAAAGGGGTCTAGATTCTGCCGCACGCTCCCTTCTATCAGAAGTGGTTCCTGTGGGACCACGGCAATTGCCCTACGCAGCTTGCGAAGCCCGATGTGGGCAATGTCCACACCGTCAATCAAGATACGGCCTTCGCATGCCTCGTTCAAGCGCAGAAGCAGCACCATGAGTGAGCTTTTGCCAGCGCCAGAACGCCCCACCATCCCTACCTTCTCGCCAGGAGATAAATGAAAGCAGATTCGATCCACGGCCTTTGGCATGCCTGGTCGGTAGACTAGAGACACATCCTCGAAGACAATTCTGCCTTCCTCCGGCCAAGACGCTTCCGTCAGGGTCTTGTCGGTGCTGAGATGCCACTGAGGTTCTGCTGGGAGGATGCCTCCATTTCCGTACTGCAGAAGACGCTCCAGGCCGGTGAGCGACGTAAGGAGCATCTGCACACCCATGGACAAGAGGTTCAGGAAGTAAGGTAGCAAGAAGCTGTACGTCAAAGCCAATGCGCAGAAGCTAGGTGGGTAACGGTCCCGGTTCGCGATGACGAGCGCCGACGTCGAGCCTGCTGTCAGAAAGCAGATGAAATAGGCGAGCATTCCACCACAGTTGACTGACGCCAGAGCTGCATAGCTGAAGGCATGGTGCGCATCCAACTGGGAGCATAAGCGGTGTTCGAAGAATTCTCCAGCTTCCATGATGCGGATTACTTGACGACCGTTCACGCACTCGTTCACAGTGGTCAAGACAGGCCCCATGGCTGCATTAGCACATCCGCGAAGCCATCGGTTTGTACGGTAGACGACCCTGACCTTCAGAATGAACACCCCGCCTGTTGCAAGGACCACGGGCAACATCAGGTTTACTAGGAGCGAGACTTGCACAAAGAGCATCAAGACGGTTGCCGAGAGCTGCCATGTGTAATCAAACCACTTGGGCATCTCCTTGTCTACACCAGCCATGTCGTTGGAGAATCTAGACATGATCCTTCCAGAGGGAGTGGACTCGAAGAAGTGAACTGGAGCATGGAGCAAGTTGTCAACGCACTCGCCGTGCAGTCGGCGTGAGCTTCGTACGCCACCTTCTCCGAAGCAGTACGATGTCAGGCACATCAACACGACAAACACTCCAGCTGCAGCTCCATAGACAGTCAGGTAAACGTCATCGTCGGATTGCCTGCCCTCCATCCAATACGCTTCCCGAGCATCGACCCACAGTGCGAGCCAGTAGTCCACGAACGCCAAGGAGCAGTAGGCTGCAATGACTAAGAGGTTGCAAAGGCCGAACCAAATGTAGCCCATGCCTCTGACATATCGGACCAGAACCTGCAACGGTGCGGCCTCCAACTCCTCCTCTGCTCGAACCAGCCTGGCACTGCTCTGTTCCTCTTCTGACTTCTGCTTGTCCTTGGAGTTCTCTTCCACCTGCATTTTGGGTACTGCCACGCCTGAATTGTCTTTCGACAACATCGACGCAACATCACAGCCTGCTTCCAAACAGAACGCTCTCAGCGGGCCTTCTGACTGAAGGAGTTTCAAAGGGCAGCCCTGCTCAACGACCCTGCCAGCAGACAGCATGATGACATGGTCGAAATGCGGAAGCAGGCGAAGCTGGTTGAGCACGACAAGGCAGGAGTGACGCCCGCCGCGGGCAGTGACTGTCTTCTTCAACGACAAGAACACCTCATCCGCCACAATCAGATCCAGAGCCGAAATGGGGTCATCCGCGATGATGAGATCGGCGTCACGATACAAGGCTCGGGCAATGGAGAGACGCTGCTGTTGACCGCCAGACAATGTCGTACCTCTCTCTCCCACCTCGGTCAGCTCTTGCTTGGGCATCAGTCTCAGGTCCTCAGGGAAGGCAAGCTGAAAGGTCTGGTATGAAACTGGTCGGACTTTTCACCAGAAACTGCGATGCTAATCTGTTGACTCAAGCGCCCTAATCGCGGCGGAATATATACAGTCACGTTCACAATCATGGTCATTACAGGGAAACATGAACTGTAGTTCAGACTCAACCTGTTCTCGTGTTGTGAACTGGCTATACACTATACAATCTGCTAGTTAACCACTGGAGGTATGGCATAGTTGTCATCCTCATTGCATGTGGTGTCTGTGGTCTACCGCTCCCGGACTCAGCTAGTGTGGTACATACAGGCGTATGTCCGGCTGTAGCGTCTGCGAACTACGCGTACAGTTTAGCGCGGCTCACTCTGTACACTCTTTCATTAATTACCCTGATTATGAAATCAGGTTTCATGCTCTTTGTGAAACAGTCGGCAGCTTGCGTGGATGTATCAATCCAGTCGACACGATCTCCTCCTGCAAGGTAGATCTCGAAAGTTCGGTGCCCGTCTTCGGTAAAGATCGATTGCCGTAGCGCGCTGAGCTCTATTTGGAGTCTCTCATCTTGGACTCTTGCAGGGGCCTCTGTATTGAGATGGTCGGCCATGCTGCGACAGTCTGTCAAGGATACATGCGGAACCTTCGTTCTCGCAAGTTGCTCCCAGTCGGGGCCACGTGAACCAAAACCGTAAAGTTCAGCCAATGCGGCGGGGATCCTGTCACCGGATTCCTGCGCATTTTGGAGAGCATACGTTTCAGCTTGTAACGTGGCTCGGCACACGCGCTTGATGGTGGTCGATGCAAATGACACTACCATCGCGTCGTAGTTGCTACAGCTCGCGTCGCGTAGCTGTTGCTCTGGGACAAGGAAATGAATTCGGCCTTGTTGCGACTTGTTGTTGCTTTCGCCTGCGAAGCTGGCGTCCGAGGCCGTTAGCACTCATAACTTCTCAAAGTCAAAAGGTCCGTTACGGTACCTTAACTTCAGATTGCGCCACTTCTAAGCTAACTCTAGAACCTTGTTAGCCTCACATGCAGTGTGGCAATTGGCGATAGAGAATATCTGGCCTGGCCTGCCTAGGTATCCAGGAAAGACTGCCTACAACTGAACGGGGCTGGCGCTCCTCGCCACGACCAACTTGATCTGTGTGTTTCCTATTTGATTTAATACCAATATAGGTTATCTTATTAGTATTTATTATCGATGACATCAATTAACACATCGTTGCCTGATTTGTCGACATGCTTGCCACAGAAGCGTAGTCTACCAGACTCGCGGCGACCTACCTCAACCTTCTTGAGTAAGCGATCTATAATGGTACCGCCCTTGCCAATAGACGCCCATAAGAAGTTGTCTACGTGCGTTGTGAGCACACACACACACGACTTTTCCGCCTTCGCGGTAAAAGTAAAAGGCTGGAAAAATGCGACTCACTTGGAAGCCGACGTCGCGTGCTTCCCTGTCGACCTTTCTCCGAAATCCGCGTCCGCTATCACAGAGTCCATATACAGGTACTGTGACTCTGATTAAATGCATCGCCTCAGGGTCGATGCCCGGCAAGCCGCCACTGGGTTGGCGCATGAGCACCACCCTATCGATGGGTTCGGCCTGGAAATACGCGTCGCGTATATCGGACGATTCTACGGGCACACCATGAGATGCAGGCAGCAAATGCTGCCACTAGAGCATGCGTTTCAAGGTCGGAAGTCGGAGCGCCTGTCCGTACTTCTGTCGAGTCCTCAAAGTTGCCGCACGACACGAGCCTGGATTTAAACTCTGGTGAGTAGTTTGGTTTCAGGCGTTCGTGATAGTTTTTAATGGTATCGACCCATTTTGACGGAAATTTCTTCCATTCCTTGGCTCTTGATCCGTCGATGTGAGCTCGTACGGATGGGGTGCAGTTCCAGTACTTCAAAGACTCAGGGAGTTCTTTGAGTTCCTGCTCAACCTGTTCTTGCGACGCAAAACGGTGCTCCAGAATCCTGTGCATTTCTTGCGAATACGCACATTCGCTTCCTCTTCAACACGCCGCTCTTCAAAACGTGCGCGTATAGATGCAGGCAAATCATCCAACAACTCTGCCCTGCTGATACGGCGGCTCGGTGTCCATTCAGCGTCGGGCTCTGCAACACTAACTCTGCGCGATCGGGCAGTAGTTACAGGCGGTGGCGACCTTGACCTGCCTCTGGCTGTTGATGCCTCACCTTCTTCTTCCTCCTCGAAGATAGAAGATAGAGGTTGTGGTCCATCTTGACGGCCATCTGTGGTCCTTCTCCTTCTTCTTCTTCAATAGGCACATCCTCTGCGATGTCCTCTCCAGGTACATCACGCAAATCCTCAAATTGCTGCTGTCCTTGGATTAGGCTCTCAGGTAGGATAGCCTCTCCCTGCAGCACTGCGTGAGCTAGTGCCTCTGCATCCTGAGCTGGTCTCAGGTTCTGGGCGGAAACCAAAACTGGAACATTTTGGCATAAAACCCAAACTTTCTCATTCTGATTACCCGCAACACCTATGATCCTAGATGCAGTTGACCAGACCGTTTTACCGGTCTTGTCGCGCCTGAAGCACACCACATCTCCAACGGAGTACGTGTAAGGCAGTGGCTTTGCGTTCCTGAGCAAAGCTCTTTACACACGCTTAGATGTATCTAAGTGCACAATTGCCTTCTTAGCCTCATTTCGTGCCTGGTGAATCAATGCGAATCGGCTCTCGGGATCTGCTTGGTCCCAAGGGATCCAAGGTCTGTGCTGTTGTCCTCCTCCACTAGGGATGGAGGTCCTCTTACTGATTTCCCGAGTACCCACTGCGAGGGTGAATAACCACCGTGACGAAGCATGGTGTTCTTGGTGAAACAGCATTCATCCAAGACTGTTTGCAACTGTACCTGACCTGCGGCTTGAGTTTGCGAAACAACCTTGCGAACCATCGCCTTGAGTACTCCTCCATGGCGTTCCACCCTGCCTATGGTCTCTATAGCGGTGCGTGTGACACCTGAATTCCATGTGCTGCGCAGTATTGCGCTAGCACCCCTCGATTGTGAAGTCCTCGATCACATCGTCGGACCACTGGTCGGCCTGTCCATGAGGTCCATCGGCGTTGTATGGCCTCAAGGCATCGAGCTGCGAGCTGACGATGGGAGACCATCGCCTACGCGTACGATCTCTACCAGCTGGAAACACGTTCCCAGGCAAACCATATTCATCACTTGGTGCTTGGTGCCTTGTGCATCCAAGCATTCGAAGACATCTACGCCTAAGGCGTGATTGAACGAGTATCGTTCCGGCATGGATACGATATGTGCCTTTCGCCTCGGCTTGGTGTCCTCACATTCAGTGCATCTGTGGAGCTTCGCAGCTTCCACATATGATTTGTCAATCTTTGCGGTTCGAAGGAGGTTGATCAAAACCTTCCTTGGGCAGTGTCCGAACTGACGGTGGAGTCTGCGGATCGCTACGCGTACCCTCTGTGGTACGGCGCGCCACTTCTTCCTCTTTTCGGACTCCTCCAAGAGTAATCCTGGCAGGTCAACCTCGTCGAGCTGAGTCTCCTCAGTGATGGCCTCCTCGGAGGGGTCCATCAGTGCAAAGTCCTGGGGCGACTCAACCTGATCGAACGTACCATCATCGAATTCTTCGATTGATGGGTATGCTGTGTGCGACACCAGTGCAGTGGCCACTTGGTGTTCGGCCACGTGCTTGAGCCAGACTATAAAGTCTTCGGCAAACACGTCGTCAAAGCTTAGGGGTGACATATAGGGGTAACTATTAGTACACCATCCTTCAAAATCATCTAACAAACCCTGATCGTTGCCATAGAAGGAGATATCACTTATACCATACATTGGGTGTATTGGTCCACTAAAAGGTACGGAGTTCCTGCTAGTTCGCAGTGGCTAATCACTTCGTCTAATAGATCGGAGTGATTGAAACCTTCGTTATGGTCGTTATACCTAATAGCTACAACACCAAACTAGGTCCCAACTCCTGCAGCTCCTTCCTGGCTCCATTTGGAGTCCAGGGGCCTGTGGCACCAGTGCCCACGTCGATGCAATGGGTGCAACGGCTTTGCGCAACCCCTTGTGCAAAGCTGCGGGGTGTATGCGTTCCTCTTGCACCATTGCCTGGGTAACGCGATCTTGGAACACTACCATGAGTTGTTCTACGGCCTCTTGGTTGAGATCCGCGGTTGCATCGTCAGCGGTAAGGGCTTGTACGATGGGTAGCGCTTGCTCCGTTGCTTCGAGCTGCTTCTCGGATACAGGCTTGCGCTCGCGATGAAAATCTTGGGGTACCTCATCTATAAAGGTCCCACACATGCGGCAAAAGGTTCGGGACGTAGTCCTCGAACTTCCCCTGTGATCCGTTGCTTCGTGAGAGCATACGGCAGGGTCCACAGTGTAGACGTGTTCGCGGCGTTCCTGCGACACATTACCACAATCGCGGCAAGTTCTCCGAACAAAGTTTGCTGAGCTACCGGCGTGGCTAAAGTCGGTGCAATTGGTACATCGATCTTTGATCCTTGGGCGGATTCGGTGGTACCTTCTTTGGTCCCTTGCCACGGGGTCGTGGATTGTAGGTTCCCTCTGGGATACCTTGCGATGCGCGGGTCTCGCGGTAGGGCCTGTTATCTTGGCCTTCCATAATAGTATAATACTTATTCAACCAAGCCAAGAATTTCCTAAGGTGAGTAGGGGGGCTCGGTTGAGCCCACTTCACAAACTTTGCCTTCCTCGAGACCTCTTCATAGGTCTGGCCCTTGTGCTGACCGTGGACAAACCTACGGTCTCCACCTTCCATCTGCATGCTGCTAGATGGTTGCGCTGGCGCGGCCTTAGACCTAAGCTCGTTTACCATGTGGCTGCACAGGTCCTCGTCGTTGCCAGACGGGACATACAGGCCCCCATCGGGGTCCTGTCTCGGGGCAACAATCGCAATGTTGGCGCGGTTCTTCCCCTGATGCTTCCCACCTTTCTGGTTGGGAAATTTGCATTCAGGGTCCCCGGCCCAATGGCCAATCGCGCCACACCTCAAACACTTGGATTTTGCCTTCAGCGCCTTCATCTTGTCTCTGCGTTCATGCAAGGTGACATGGGAGCGGACAACCTTACCTTTACCTTTGCCTTTTCCGCGGCCTTTGCCCTTTCGGCTTTTTGCTTTGCCAAACGCGGCGTTGGCTGCAAGCTGGAGTTGGATCGCGTGTCCACTCTCNNTCGAGGCAGTTAAGGGCTAGGGCCTCATCTTGATCGAGCTCGAAATCCTCGTAGCTCGGATCATCCTCCTCCTCTGCTGCAGGGTAGGAGTGCGGCTCGTAGTCGATTTCGTCCGCAAGGGCGGGGTACGATGTGTCGTCGTACTCCTCTGCTTCCTCGTCCTCCTGCTGGTACGCAAACTGCGCCTCATCTTCGGCGATGTAGGCGCGGCGGGTAAAACCTTCGCCTTTACCTTTGCCGTAACCTTTGGAACCGGCCCGCGACCGTGTTCCATGATTGCTGCTGGGATGGCGACGGTCCTGAAAGGTACCGCCTCCACGTAAGGAGCGACCTTCCTTTAGGTGCACACCGCTGTAATGCTCCACGAGGGTAGCACTAACAGCTTCAAGGCTTTTGGCGTTCGAGGTGCAGGCTTTGATCACGAGAGACTCCTGTCGGCTAAGGCCGGACAGCTCGAGCAGGAGCTCCACCCTCATCGGCTCAGAGAGCTCGATGCTATCGTCGAAGGGTTTTTTAGCAACTTCCACCAGCGTCGTCGCCGACTGACGTACGATAGCATTGATTCATCACCTTGGCGGGCTAGGGCACCCTGGCGTTGTCCTGCCCTGAAGAACTCGCGGACTTCTTCTGCAGCGCGTGGGAACACCACGCCCCTCATGCTTGAGATGAAATCGCGCAACCCACCGGGTGCGGTCAACGCCTCTATGCCTATTTCCCGGGCTAATTCAAAGGCTTCATCCCGAAGTCCTTCAAGAACCTTATGAACCATCTCAGTCCTTGCCTTGATGGCATAGGACGTGGACTCATCCATGGGTGCAGCGGCGGTGGTGCTCTTGACAGAGCCCGAATCAGAGGACTTTGGTGCACGCGTGGGCGGCCTCGGGGGAGGTCCGCCTTGGGCCTTGGGATGCAGATGCCTCGGCTTCCATATCGGGCTTGTCCTCGGCGGGTACAGAAGTTTCGGCTGCCTCAGCGCGGCTGTCGTCGCCGTCGTCTGGGTCGATAGACTTATCGCCCTTCGACGTCTTGGTCTTTGCTCGAATTGCGTATTCGTAGAGTTTAAGCCTCATAGAGGTCCTAAACTCCCAATCATGAAAAGTGCTCGGCGAACCATCATATATATAGCTGCCGCTTCTGGTCTCCAGGGGAGTACCAGAATAGGAGGTACGGGAAAACCGAAGCCCCGCAACGGACATGGCGATGGTGGAGGAGGCACGGAGATAGGGAAATGCAGGGTCGAGGTTCAAGGACTCGCCCAGGTCCTCACGGATCTACAGGCTATTAAGTCCCCGCTCGGCCGGTCCACCAAGGGGGTACCGGCTCCGCCACCAGTTTGAAACTGGTCGGACTTTTCACCAGAAACTGCGATGCTAATCTGTGGACTCAAGGGCCCTAATAGCGGCGGAATATATACAGTCACGTTCACAATCATGGTCATTACAAGGAAACATGAACTGTAGTTCAGATCTGGCTAGGCATTCTGCCTTTTTGCCTCTGAGTCCCAGAAAAGCAGCATTCAAGTCCTGACGGTGGGCTTCTGGATTGTGGTAAAATACAAGGCAGGTTGGCTAGCCTCTCAGTCCGACTCAGTCCCAAAGCC
Organism: Symbiodinium necroappetens; assembly: GCA_905231915.1. Taxonomy (NCBI): domain Eukaryota; class Dinophyceae; order Suessiales; family Symbiodiniaceae; genus Symbiodinium; species Symbiodinium necroappetens. The sequence goes on from CAJNJA010005175.1 coordinate 12,140, forward strand.
CATGGTCACACAACTTGTGTGCAGAGCTTGTTCTACTTGCGGATATTTGCGGCTTAATAAGTTAGTGATGAATTTTCATTTGGCACCACCCTTTGACCCCCTCTCAACCATTTTAACACACATTTTCCAATCTACACACCAACATGTCCAAACACCACCGAAAACTATCAAAAACATCAAAGCAGTGTAAACACAACAACTGTTTCCATTTTTCCCAAAACTTTGCCTCATTTTGACCGACATGAAAGTGCCTACCACTTCGCTCCAAAAGTCAAATTCCCATTATCAAAAAACATAACAAAAGCCAGTTTTCACCTCAAAAATGTCAATTTTGCACCCTAAAGTTTTGTTATTCATTCGCTTCAGAATTCAGTTTTTTTTTCAATTTGTCAAATAGTTTGCAACGCATTTTTATGCCAACAGAAAAAACCTACATTTTTGCAACGCCAAAAACCGCCCAATACCCCAAACTCATTTCCGACAAATGAAAATGGAAGTGCCCTTTTCATATGATTTTGCACCCCCAATCCCCAACCTAACAAACCATCTTGAAACATCATCCATGAAAACCCATCTTTCCACCCCACAACTCCAACACAAGACCCCTCACAAGCCCCATACCGTGAAGCACTTCCGAAAAAAAAACCTGCAAGCCTAATCCGCGAAAATACCAATGGTCATCTTAAATACAATAACGATAATTAACAAGGTTGAGGTTTGGGTATTAAGGTTGTAACAATCCGTAACATCTCAGGGTGGTAACTACACTACACTTATGCACTAACAAGCGGCATTTCTATGAGTAGCATATCTTACGCTTACCAAAGAAGATAAAATGTTTCACCTACCAGCAGGCTCACACTCTTTTTACAGCGCGCAGAGCGAAAAAAAACCTCTGTCTTTTTGCACCATTGGTGCAAGGGGGTGGGTGTGTGGGTCACCCTTGAGCCTAAAGCCTACGGAAGTGAAACACTACGCACGCGGAGCTAGGCTACCACGTTTCACCTACCACCAATCCCCACACTCTCTTTACAGCGCGCAGAGCGAAAACACCTTTGTCTTTTGCACCATTGGTGCACCCCGCCCCCGTTGAAAACAGCCCCTCCACCGTACAGGGGTTGTCGGTCACGAAACGTGACACGACAAGGACCGAGAGGGGGATGGGGAAGACTCCTCACTGCCGATCCTTCCACCAAAAAGGGTGGTGTCGGTTGCGAAACGCAACACGACAAGGACCAGCGGAGGTCAAGGTATTCAGGCGCTGGGAAAGCCCCTGACCGGGGTCATGTCGGCCGCAGCCATTCGTGCTGCTGTGTTCGCCGATGCTTTACGGGAGGTCCACGAATACGCTAAGAAGGCATCCGAGTTCCAACGTCCCCATGCCCTCAAAACATAAGAAGCGAAACCTCCAGCCCACATCGCCGACGCACCCCCAAATCGCAGGGAGTGTGGTGTGTATGCTTGTGGTTCCTCCCCCATAGATGCTGCCACGGTCTGCAAGACCTCCTGTATGTCGTGTCTCGATAGGTGTGGGAAGAATCTAGTTGCCGGTGCTGGCTCGCCAAGTTCTTCCCACAACAGGTCATGTAGCAGGCCGTCGCAAGCACGGGGCATACTTCGGCACCACTCTTATACAGATTTCGCGTGGCCGTTTCCCGTTCTGGGTCTGTTTTGGAGGCCCTCACCACAAGTTGGACTTCGCCAGCTTGACAGAAGGCCGGATATCGCAGCTGTTTCCCTTCCCGAACAAGACCAACATCTCGGACTCGGAGCCCCCAAGCGTGGGTTTGATCCTCCCACAAGTTCGGAGACTCGCAGCAGGAAAAAGAATCCGAGCTGGAGGGCACATGAAAGTCCCCGGCCCCAGAACTCCAGTGGCAGGGTGCTGTTGGCTCTTGTCAACATGCGCGGGGTGACCGGCCTCCGCTTCGTGAGTCAAATCCTTCAGCGTGCATCGCTTGCCCTTGAACAGCTTCCCAGAGTGGTCGACAACAAAGCTGAAGCCTGCCTTAGCTATCACATCCCGGGCCCTTAAGTAGAGGACCACTAAAACCCCATCCGAGCCGCGTCTTTCAGGGCCGGCTGTTGAGAGAAGGCTTCGGCAAGCTCTTGGACGAGGCTCGGATCGATGACGGTCGGCATGTTTACGAAGGTAGCAAGCTTTGTACCGGATTTGTTCAAAGCTTAGGTTTAGCCTCTAAATCACAATCGTTCGTCTTGCAACATGTAAGCCAAGCTTTGATCTTCGAAAGCCACATGTAGTCACCAAAAGTCTGCACTTCTACAGCTGTCGATATGCCTGCAAAGTCAAATGCAACCAGCAATCACAGCCGGAGTGCAAAGCACAAACACACAGAGTTGCAGTGCCAAATAAAACTGGGGCTAAGCATAAAGGAAACATGTACCGACCCAATAAGTTATAAGGTTATATGAATGGTAATTCGGTATTGAAGAATGAACAACTACCTGACTTGTATTTCTGGCAGTATTTTCGACATTTACAGTACTAACCACGCTGAAAGAACTGTGCAAACTGAAGCTAGATGCTTTGGTCTTTAGCGCGCATCAGAGTAGAGATCAGCCGGATTTTGCAGTGAACGTCTGGCAGAAGACAATGTTTCCCGGGAAGCGCTTGTCGTGTATCATGTAGTTGTGATGCATTTTCAGTGCACTTTGGCCTGCCCAACACTGTCTGTTTAAATTTGGTCCTGCATTCAAGTACACGGCTTGGGGCTTAGAACACAGACTCGAGGCTTCAAAGAGGAGGCCCGAGACCAAAAAACCAAAAACACCTAAAATCTGGGAGAGAATCTTTTGGTTTCGGCTGGATTTTTGATTGTTTTGGTTTTGCACTGTGGTTTTTTGGGTTTTTGTTTTTTTTGGTTTCCGCCGTTTCCCGATCGCTGAATCGTGCTAAAACCCTAGCAATTTTTGGTTTTTCATTCAAAAACCAAAACAACATATGTGTTTTTTGGTTTTCGCCGTTTCCCGATCGCTAAATCGTGCTAAAGCCTTAGCAATTTTTGGTTTTTCATTCAAACCAAAAAACACATGCGATTTGTTGGTTTTTCAGCGAGGTGACACCATGAAAACCAAAAAAACACATGTGTTTTTTTGGTTTTCGACCCAAAAACCCTAAAACAGTGTAAAATCAAAAAAAACAAAAATCCAGCCGAAACCAAAAGATTCTCTCCCAGATTTTGTGTTTTTGGTTTCTGGTTTCGGGTGGTTTTGCTGAGTCGCAAAATTGCGGGAAGCAGGTTCCCAAAACAAGTGGCTATATGCGTCAGTGTTTGAATAGAAAAGCAGAGCTTTCTCTGTGGAGAGCCCCAAAATGTGCCAAAACACAGATAGTTCTTCGCTTCTGACCAGGAAACCTAGGAAAAGCACGTATTTTTCAGGAGTTAGATAGAAAAACTGCTTCGCAAAATTGTGGAAAGCAAAGAGGCAAAAAGTACTGCAAAATACTGTCTTTTTCAAGATAAAAAGAAGACCGCTGGATCATGGGGGGGGGGGCGACCATATATAAGCAGGAAAATGTTCTACAGAAAAAGAACAGGATGAACTTATGAATGGCTGCTTGGATGTTATTAAAGATAGTGGTTATATCAGGGCCATTATGGAGAAGCGGAAATTCTAGATCAGGTACGCCGAATGGTTTTAATCCAGATACGCCGAATGGCTTAAATCCAATGGCAACGGCTAGGGACTGTATAATAAACCTGTTAGAACACTCATGGCCATACCTAATTGCGGTTTAATGAACTAACCAAACATAACATTATTAATTTTACAAGGTTATGGTTCTGAAGACTGTAGTTTCGATAGATAAAGCCATCTACGGAGATAACGCCGTTTATATATTAACAGGAAAATGGTCACGTTTGAACGCTGCTGGAAGTGCGAAGAAATGACGAACATAGCAAGGACGTTAAATAACAAGTTGCTGATTGATTTATGCATCGTGTTTGCGAATACGATAAGTGCGATGAGTGTATGAAGAAAATAGAAACGATGAAAGCATTTGATGAAACCAGTCACTGGTCAAAAGGAAACAAGGTTCAAACGATTTTGTTACATTTAACATATCATAATCACGATACTGATACAAATATGAATAGGCGAAAAATACAAAAACACATCATCAAAGGGCCCAACAACCCACTGCGAAAGGTAATAAAGCAATATGCAAATATAAGAGACCACTTGGACCGTGAACGTCTAGTGTTCCATGGTGTATATCACTGTCTTTTTTTGCGGTGTATCATATAGGGTTTATTCGATATAGAAAAAGATACAGAGACAGTGTCGCGATACAATATTGAAACAGCTACTATGAGATTTAACGGCTTTGTCATTAGCAAGGAAGCTATATTACAGGAACTAGTACGCTAATGTTTTGATTTTTTGGTGGTCGGTTGGCTGGAGTATTCTAACACCACAACCGAGGATTTATGGAGTATGTCGATTTATGTAGTTCACTATAGTTTAGCAACCATAACAGTATTCATTTTATAATGTGTTGTTTGCAACACCCCTAAACCACACAAGTTATGTTGCTTGTAGTTTCTCCCTTGCCAAGCAATGCAGCCCACGTGCAGATTTTACATAGCCCCTCGGACAATGTAGATTTTACATAGCCTCTCGGACAATGTAGATTTTACATACTCTCGGGCAATGTAGATTTTACATAGCACCTCGGACAATGTAGATTTTGCATAGCCTCTCGGACAATATAGATTTGACATGCTCGGAGTGAGGTGTGAAAACCACATACAATATGTGAAAACCACATTTCGGTTGTGACAGCCACACGTGGTCAAAACTCCTTTCGGCTTCCCTAAACCCCCAACCTAAACCCTATTATCTTTATTGTATTGAGATGACCATTTCTGTTTTCGCGGATTAGGGTTGAGGGTGCTTTTTCGGAAGTGCTTCAGGGTATGGGGGTTATGTGGGGTCTTGTGTCGGAGTTGTTGGTTTGGAAAGATGGGGCTTTCATGGATGATGCTTCAAGATTGTTTGTTATGTTGGGGATCGGGGGTGCAAAATTATATGAAAAGGGCACTTCTATCTTCATTTGTCGGAAATGAGTTTGGGGTATTGGGCGGCTTTTGGTGTTGAAATGTGTAGGTTCTTGCAAAATTGCATAAAATGCGCTGCAAACTATTTGACAGATTGAAAAGCTGAAGCGAATGAGTAACACAATTTAGGGTGCAAAAATTGACATTTTTGAGGTGAAAAAAGCCTTCATGCTTATGGAAAATGAGAAGTTGACTGCTTTAGAGGAAGTGGTAGGCACTTTCAACTTGGTCAAAAATGAGGCAAAGTTTTGGAAGAAAAAGGAAACAATTTTGTGCTTATACTGCTTTGATTTTTTTTGACAGTTGTCAGTGGTTTTTGGATATGTTGGTATGCACATAGAAAAATGCGTGTTAACATGCTTAAAAAATGATGTTTGGACGCGGGGAGGGGTCATTGGGTGGTGCCAAGTGAAAATAGATATGGTCATCACTTGCTGAACAACGATCCTTTGTATTGCTGAATGAGTGTTGGAATTGCTGTATGGCACAAGACGGAACGGGTCCGGTCTCTGCTTCACGGATTGAAGTGCTTTACGCCATGCAACCAAAGCTTTTGTTCCAGCACTCTATCCGCCAAGAGGGCCTGTGACTTCTGAACGACTCGCCAGCAACTGTGTGCTTCCTCTGGCGTGCCATTTAAGGTTGAAAAGCCGAGCATCATACATGTACAGTACGTTACAGTATACCAGTGTAGTATAGACTGCAGCGCGATGCAGTGCAG
>CAJNJA010005176.1:0-12380 GCA_905231915.1 Symbiodinium necroappetens
GCACTGGCGGCAGCCCGTAAATAACTCATTCATCCTCTCTCTCCCCGCTACTCCAACGAAACCGCAACTCAGCAGTATGGTCGTTCGTGTCTGTTAGATGCTCATGACGTGCCACGCTCCATCTCGGGCCATGTTGTCGCGGGTTTATGTCCAGTCTTGTATTCAGCTTCTGTTGCTGACTTACGCACAGTTGTTTGTCGCTGCTGCTTCTGTCCTTCACAGCCCCCACATGTTGACGCACTAACCTCTACGAACTCCAAAGACTGCAGCGCTGTCGCAGAACGTCAACCTGTAGCCCAACTTCTCCAAGAAGCTACCAAAGCCACTAGCGGAGCCGAGACTCGGTATTGAAGGCTCCCAGGTCAAAGAGCCCGTGGCCTTTGTATGCTGATCTCCTGTTCAAAATGTCGGAATATCGAATCTCCAAACCATCGACTCCGCTAAACCACGTGGTCCAATAGGGCGCATTGGTCAACAACAGGCGCTCTACGAGAACGCCTTGCAGCTGCGACATCTCGAGCAGGCGGGGGCGATTCTCTTGAATCTTCAAATATTCAAGATGCCCCACCACGCTTTGCCCTGGCCATCCAACGTGCCTTTGCCAGATGATGTCAGGGTCAAGTTTACAACATTCTCAAAACGGAGGCAGCTCAGCACCCCTCCACCCGGATGTCTTGGCCAAGCCTTTTTCCTTGAAGAGAAGATGAGAGACCCATCGATTTGGATGACCACATTCTGCAAAGCTCCGGCAAGGATGCCTCCCATGAGGTGAAAAGACTTCTTAGGGATGAGCAGCGTGTCTCCCGATTGCAAGGAGTTCAAGGTCTCGTTTAGCAAGCGACCGTTCGACCACTCTGTGGCCTCAGACTCATCCTCGGCCTTGCCACCTTCCGCTTCAAAGTCCACCACTCTTGCGCACGTCGGGTGGTTCAACCATGTCAAGCACAGTGCAGTCAGACACGGTGTGACCCAACGTCCCCACATGACTGAAGCTCATGCTGCGGTGTGCAACAAGGTTGAAGTTGCCTGTGCTCCAGCAGAAAGCCTTGCAAAGAACTTCCCAGGGTCCCTTCGTGCCTGGGGAAAGCTCGGCCTTGCAAGCTCCAAAGAACCAAAGAACTTGCATGTCTTGTGAAGAATCGAAGCCGTAAGCGCCCGGCGTGCCAACTCCAGGAAGATCCCAAATCACAACATCCAGCGCGGTGCCAACCACGTGCTTGACATCGACGTCCAGAACCTCGCCTTCATCATCAAGGCGCACCTGCATGCAGCACAAAAGGTATAGGCCTGCCGGCCTGCCTTCTGCTGCCCTATTCAGAATGCACCTGAACTGTCTGCTTCTCCTCGCCGACTTTCAGAACTTCGGCACACGACCCCTCGGTCTGACCTTGCAGAAACCAGCCCGGCTCGCCCGTCAAGTCTCGCCAGCTAGGGCAGCTAGGGCCCCCAACCAGGGACTTTCCCCAGCACCACGCGCACCTGGAAAGGTTTCTGGAGCGAGGATCTTCTGGGGCCATTCTTATGCTTTGCTGCGAAAGCCATGCAAGCCCACAACGAAGGTGCCGTGAAACATGGCTACTGGCTACTCACCAACAAAGCTCGCTAAGGTCCAAGCACCGGCGTTCAAGTCTTCACCATCTGCGGGAAACTACCCCGAAAACAGACTGCGACAGGCAGAATGTAACGACAGCGTCAGCCTCCAAGCTGACGGTAAAATCGTTGGTTGAAAATGCCTTCACTGGCCGAAAAACTGTACATGGTTGGCTCCATCCTCAGCACATTTGCAACACGAGGGAAGTGCTTTGCTGTGTGGATCCATAAGTGTTGCCCACCAGTCTGTTGCAGTTTGAGTGGCGTAGTCTCTTTGACTCCAGTCGCTGCTGCGTTTGCATCGGTGTCCCGGAGCCTGGCAGTCAACGGTGACACGTTTGTCCAGCTTCTGCAGCCTGGTGTTCAGGGAGCCTCCGGAATGCATTAACCAAGGATGACTTGCCAACACCAGACGCCCCAGTGATGGCAAGCCTCGTAAAGAATTTGTGCAAAATGCTGGAAAAAGAAAGGGTAGAGAGAGAGAGGTGGCCATGGAGGAGGTTGACAGTGCCAGGTCCGCAGCATAATTTTGCCACCTCGGGTTTCAACAGCTACGCTGTTGCATAATAATATACACACAGCCCTGCACGGAACTGGCTGTTCCTTGGGCCGTCACTGTTGGCCGCCTCCTTCCCAAGACATGATGACCGTTTTTGTGCCGCCCTGCCCCCCCCCCCCGCTCTGGGCAAGGAGTTCCTCCAAGTAGCTCGGTACTGGATATTGATCTTGATCATCTTGCGCCGCCTCCTGCGAGTGGACTAAATGCGACCGGGTTCGAGTCATTCGCTCGTTGCCGCCCAGATGCGAGCTCTGCCTCTACCTGCACCAAGCCATTGGCGATGGGTTGATGATGCAGAAAACAGAAATCGCAATAACGCCATGCCCCAAGAAAGGGCCCGTACATTGGAGAGACGCCGAAGGGCCTCTTGGGCGAGCAAGAAGTGGCGTGACATGTTGGTCACGGCCATGCACCGTGCCTTTTGGAGCCTTGTACGAGTTGCTCCACCCTTACCTTCGAGGTCCTCGTTTCTGGCCGCCTTCAAACGTGCAATCTGCAAACTGCAGAGCGCAAAGGCGAGCTCTAGTCGGCGAGGGATTTCAGTGCGGCCTCCAGCTCTGCACGAAGCCGTTCGGTTTCCTGCGCTGTGCTCAATGCCTTTGACCATCTCTGACCTTCGAAGTCCTGCACCAAGCGCGCTGATGGACCAGGCGCGCTTCGTGGCCGGTTCAAAGCACCGACCAGGGCCTTGTGAAAAACGGCAACGAGGTTATGAGTGCGGCTGGGCAGCCTCCGTGAACTCTCTGCAGAATCTGAGGCAGGGCACGACGCCACCGAGAATTGCCTGCAGCTTGCAGAGCCTTCTGCTGATTCTGTCGAAGATTCACAATCTGAGAGTGCGGCGACTTCGGGCAAGCCATGCCGCAGGACCTGCCACATGCACTCGAACTGGGTCGAGTCAGGAAACGGCACAGAGGCAAAGCAAAACTGAGCGGTGAGGCCCGCGTTCCGTGCCGCTGCAGGCCCGACAGGCCCAACAGGCCTGAGCTAAAGAAGCGCTGTCTCAGCGCAGGCACTGTGGAAGTTGAGGCGTGCTAGGGCCACGGCCATGGCCTGTCAAGGACTGCGGCGGAGGAAGGGCATGCCTAGGCCTGAGCCTAGTGCTCCTCAAGGCGCTGGATGTTCCTGGCAATTCTTTCGTGTGACTACTGCCAAAGCAAAGGGCTTCTACCTGCCTGGAACTGGACCATACGATGCCGTGCTGCATGGCCTCGGACGGCCGGGTGAATATTTGCATGGCTGTGTCGATGTTCCATGCTTGCGAGTTGCATACACCTGCCGGAGCCAGCACCGACCATGGCAAGCCAGCCCACCTCAGCGACAGCACCAGAGGTGACACGTTGACATAGTTGTACTGGTGCGATCACAAGAAAACCACACGTCGTCAAGGCGGCAGGCCGAGACAGCACATCTGCTTCTGCTGCTGGTTGCCTCCAGGCCAAGACCACGGAATATGAGGGCATACCCGTGCTCGAACCCTGGAGAAAATGTCTTGGGGAAACGTTTGTGCAAGCAACGTTTCTGCAATGATGTCTTAGGCGGGCAGCTGCAGCGACAGTGAGGACACCTCCAGTCGCAACGGGTACAGGCGGCCAGCACAGCCGTTGGTACCGTGGCGGATACGCACGGCCCACCCTATTTGAGTGTATTGTGCTCTGCTCCTCCGCAAACGTGGCAACGGAGCGCTTATCTCAAAAAACCTCCCCTCCACATCCGCATGTTTCGGTTTTAAGCGAAAGCAGCTACCCTTCCTTACCCTCTCTCCAGACAATGCTGGCTCTGAGCCTGGCTCTGGGTTCAGAACAACCGACAAAGCTCGCTTTTGAACCCAGGCTCTGATCCCACACCCGCCCTTCGCCCAAGATGCAGCGGCTGACTTTTTTGATTTGCGTCTACTACAACGCACGACAGCAGGGGCTCCTTGAGCTAAGCATGCCATTCAACTGCAGCCACTCTGTCTCTGCATCGAGATTCTAAAACAGCATTGCAGCACGCAGCCTTGATCGGACTCGCAAGGGTTGCGTCCCAAGGCTCCTGGCAAAGAGCTCGGGGTCCTTGGCCAGACAACAGTTTCGGATTGACTTCTCCAGCTATCGTCATCATCCATCCCCCAATGCAGCTGAGTCACGAAGACAGGACTGCATGTTGCTAGCGCAGACGCGTCACCGCATTGACAACATGTGGTCACACAAGATCACGGACGCTTGAGCTGGGAGAGGGCTGCGCGAAAACAGTCTCTATGTGACCTGGTGCTTCTTCGCGAGTCTATCATAGCCCTCCGGCAAGCAGCCGGAGTCAATGATGCGGCCCTACATCAGCCCAGCACAAGTGGTCAGCTGTAGCAGGATGCATGCATCTGGTTTCGACAGAGGATCGTCCTGCCTTGCAGTCACGCAGCAGGTGCATCCTAAGCCTGCCTTGTCTACAGTCTACTGCACAGATCGCTGCACTATGGGCTCTCCAATCCAAATTGAAACGCTGAAAAGCCGCTTGCCCGGTGGTTCTTTGTCCGTGGGTTGCGGTGACTAGGCACCTGAAAACTTGCATTAAAGAGTTGTTTGAAACATCACTGCGCACAGGGACGCACGGCCCAGTCAATAGTAGACGTCGATGGCGGCAATCTTGAGCTCTCGAGCCAGAAGCGCTTCAGCCCGGGGCAGCACACCACCGTTTTGTGTCTTGCTTACACCGTCGACCGTGGAGTAGGTCAAACGCTGCGGTGCATCGAGTTCCCAGGTGTTCTTGCGTGCTGCATTGTGATAGGTGACCTTCGTGCAGCCTAGGAACGTGAAGGACACAGTGCCGTCGTCCTTGAACAACCAGGAAGGCAGTGCCGGCTCGAAAGCCAACTCCAGCGACCCAGCTCCGTCTGAGCGGAAAGGCTGTGGGCCGGCAAACATCAAAGTCCACATCGACATCATCTCGGCTGTGGAACCTGAAAGGCGCGCCACGAAGCCGGTTCCGTGAAGCCGCTTGTCGGGCAACGCTGTAGAAGCAAGGAAGGACGAAGCCTCCAATGGAGAGCGGCCATAGCGCTTCACGTCCATGAAAGGCACAAGGCCCGTTTTGATCTCGTCGAAAAACTCCGCGAAAAGGCGACCCCTGAGCAGTTCCAGCAGATATTTGTAGCTCATGTGTAGCCAGATGGACTCGTTCTCCAGCCAGCCCGGAGGGAACGCGAGCATGCGGCCCAGGGTCAGAGGTTGGCCTTTCAAGGACTCGCAGACCTTGTACATCTTCAATGGCGTGTCATAGAGTGGGCTGCTCTTGACCTTCCTGTACACTTCGCGGCAATCTTCGCTGCTTTCCGTGACTTTCAGCTGGCGCACAAAGGCCTCGAGGAAGAGAGGGTACACAGTCGGCATCTCAAACGACAATGGGACGGCAACCTCGCCGCTGGAGTCGCTGTCAACTCTAATCTCTGCCTTGTAGGAGAAGTAGCACGGAGTCATGCCTTGTCCAAACTTCAAAGCTCTCCCAATGCCATGCTCCATCTTGGCCACCATCTTGTCCAGCAGAGTAGCAACTCGACTGCTGCTCCACGGCTGCTTGCTGCCGCAGAAGGGTCCCAGAATGCTCTCGTGGTAGACCTCTCGTGCTGTGCTCACTGCGCCCCAGTAAGAGAAATCAGCCGATGGCACTTTGCCAGTGATGTTCTGAGACTCAAGCGACGTCAAGCAGTAGTTGCCCAACTGCGCCTCCACCTCCTGCAAAAGCGTGTGCATCTCCGTCGGTACCTCGAAGTCCTGCTTTGGGTAGCGCTGGATGACTTTCTTCAAATACTTCAACACTCGCAGCGTTTCATAGCTTTCTGGCATGGTCGATCCGAGAATGCCAGGGAGACCGTTCATCGCATCGTTCCAACCTGGCTTGCCGGTTTCCATCTGGATGCCCATGCCGAGAGGGTCCAGCGTGGCAAACTTTAGAACCCCGATGATCAGCAGCTTGGACCCAACCTCACGTGGGAAATCTAGCTTTCCAGACTTTCCAGGCTTTCCACCACGCAGGACTTCCGCAGGACAGCGCCAGCGGGTGAGAAAACATGCGAAGTCTGAAAGCCGAGACACGAAAGTGTAAACAAGGACGATAACCACCACGAACAGCAACCAACAAGAGCCAACCTTCAGCCAACCTTCAGCAACAACGGGAGTAACAGCCACCACGACAACAGGAGAAGAAGTAATCTGTGTCTTTTTTTGGTTAGCTGCATCTTGTTCCTGTGTTTTTTTCTTGCTTTGCTGGGACCTGCCATGACCCGGATGTCCACGATGAGCTTGACATCTGCGACCAGGACGACCACCACGACGACGACGAGGACGCTGAATAATACCACGACAACGCTGACGCCGACAGCACTGCCGCCAGCGCAACCACCGCCACAGGAGCCGCGGCCGCCGTAGCTCACAGCGACGGTGACGATGGCAATGAGACTGGTGGCCATTACATAGGGAGCGTTGACGATGAAAATGACTATGATTCATTGTGATGGTGATCTTGGTGGATGTTGACAGCAAACGTCAAGCTGGCATCGACCTTTGTGTTGCCCCTGCATGCCGTTATGTTGATCGCGCGCTATGCAGTTGCATTCAGAGACGGACACAATACAGTAGCTCAACAGTGTGAGATTGGATGCTGGCCAGAGAATTACTGAGCACCGAAAGCCTAGTCTACTCGGCGCCATGCAAAGCTGTAACCGAGGATCGGGCTGAGACGACCATGGGGTGTCCTGTAGCGTCGAGGTGCCACGCGTTGTTGTTGCCAAGTGGGTCTTCGACATAACCGTTGCCACTGCGGGCCGCCGTGATCAGCTGTTCTCGAGGCTTTGCGATGTTCGCCCCATCCAAAACAGCATCCACCTGGATCACGGTCCCGTTGCTAAGCTTTCTGTACTTCTTGGAACGCGGCTGCACTGTGGAAGGTGAGAGGAAGAAGGGGATGGGCTCCAGGCCGAACAGAAGCTCGAATTCCTTGTCCGGGTAAATGGTGAGGAAATTGTCCAGGAGATCCATATTGTACGCCCAATGGTCCGACCAGAACCCGTTCTGGTTGTACTTCGCCACCGGCACTTCCTGGGCCTCCCGTGCCAAAAGGTGCAGGAACTGCTCGCGCGAGAGAGTGCTGCCGATCTTCTCCAGACTGCACCCTTGCTTCTCCATGGCCTTGACCAGGCCCCGGGGCAAGGCATCTAGTGGCAAATTCAACGTGCTACACCAAGTGTTTGTACCGCACAGCTCAGCGACCTACATACAGCAGACCCCGAGCGAGAACATGTTTGCGAAACTTGCCGAAGCTCCTCAGCTGACTCAAACCAAGTATGCGCGCCAAAGAGAGCTGTGCGAGCTCGAAAGTGTCGCGGGATTTAATTGGTATCCCCCAGATGCACTGGCAGTGCCAGGGCTTGAGTTGTGTGAGGCATTTCGTGGTGACCAAAATGCCTATTCACTCTTGTGAGCTGGCTGAAGATCCGAAGTTCCCCCGCAGAGGAAGAAGAATCGATGTGTGACACACTGCAAGTGGGACAAGATGTATATATCGCTGCAACTTATTCGTTGTTGTTGGTGCTGCTGTAGCTATTATCGTCGTCGTCTCTGTATTGTTGTGTCGATTCCCCAGTTTTTGTGTCGTCGTCAATCGCCGATCGCCGTTGGGTCGCCGGCCGTTGCTGGTGCTGCTGCTGGTGCTGCTGGTGCTGCTGGTGCTGCTGGTGCTGCTGGTGCTGCTGGTGCTGGTGCTGCGGCTCTGGCTGTCGCTGTCGCTGTCGGATTGTTGTGGTTGCCATTGCCACGAATTCTTGTTCTCGTCGCTGTCGAGTGCTCCTGCTTGTTTGTTAAACTGAATCTGCTGATGCGTGGATGCATGCTCCGGTTCACGAAGTCTTTACTGATGCCCAAGGAAGCTGCGCCTTTGTCTGAATTTGGGGGCTTGACGGCATTACATGTACAGAGACGAAGCTCACCCGAAATCATGGAACCCTGACAGCTTTCGAGGTGCGCTTCTTCAATCCTTAGTTGGGTGTTTTCCGCCCTGCACCTTCTTGCGACTGCAGAGAGGCAAGAGTCAGTTCTGTTTTCTTGTGTTGATGCTTTCCGGTTGTCGGATCTCCTGCTGCTGTCATGAGGTTTGGATCTAATAGGATACTCGGCATACCGAAGACCTTCCTGCACTCCAGAAATGAGACTTAACGCGACGTTGTCTTGACATTGGCTACGTCTAGGTTCTCTTGACCTAGCTGCACATGCGCTGCACGTGCGTGTGTGTGTGTGTGTGTGTGTCTGGCCTTGAAGAGGTCCCCAGGACGGAAGGGCGCCTGGAGCAGCTTCTTCAACTCATCTACTGCTGCTCCAGCGGATGACGTGACTAGCGCCAGGAAGTGGCTGAGATTGCTGTCGCCGGGCATCTTAAAGAGGGGTGTAGCGACTGACAAAGGGTTGTAGCCATCAGCCTGGATGAACGAGAGGAATTGGCGCACATTGAAATCCCGAACGCGAGGCTCGAAGAAGACGTCAACTCGTCTGTTCTGATTCACATCGCGGTAGTTGCCCGGCCCTTGCGAAAAGTAAGTGAGGTCGAGCTGGAAGTTGTTGTAATCACGCTCCATGTCACCGTGGATGCGACTGAAGCAGTGATATACCTTTGGATGGTCCCTGGCACCGTTACCCAGGTCGCCGAGGATGTGGGGAAGTCCGCCTCGTAGCAAATTGTCCCAAAAGTTGAAGTTGACGTACTGGTTGAAGATGGGGGACGCCGTTTGAGTCTCCACTTTCTTGGCCAAAGTGCCTGGGATGCTCCTTGCCTCCTCCATCTTCTTGTCGACAAACCCAGGCGTGCAAACCTTCGGGATGAACTTCTCGACCGCTTGTGTGATGTTTGAAGCATGGCCGTAGATGGAGGTGATCGTCACTTTCTGTCCTGGCGCTAGGCACTGAGAGGCGGCTGCAAGAGCACAAGGCGTCCTTGCACACTTGCACTGCTCGCCTGAAGCCAAGGCCTCCGGAGAGGTGGATGGCGTGAAGCCATGAGGACATCTGAGGGATGTGTCATGCTCAAAAACAACCGCAGGGTCGACGACAAACGGCAAGAGCTTGTACTCTCCATCAACAAATGCCACAACGAAATGCCCGTTTTCGACCTCCTTGACTTGTGCAATGTCCGCTGGATCGGAGCTGATGTGGAAGAATGGTCGCCGCATGTCGCCATCCTCCGTGTTGTAGACATTTTTCCATGCCTCCATGGTTCGGCCCATTGTGACAAGGTTCTCGTGCGGAATGCCGGTGGGCTCCAACTTCATGAGACCGTCCAAGAGACTGATGTGCAGAGTCGTGTCGCCTAAGTTGGTGAAAGACACCTTTCTCACCAGGGCCGGAAACTCCTTGTTCGGGACCGTGAAGTACAGAACCTCCGTTTTCAGGCCGACATCGTTGTTAATCTCGCGGATTTCCATCTCGTTCATGCCGATCAACATGTCCCTCGTCCCCTCCCCTTCATTAAAGAAAGGCTGGTATGAACGTGCAGGTAGGCCAGGCCGCTGCAAATTCATCAATGTCCGGAAACCCTGTAGGGCAGTAGTGCGATACGCTGCTTCTGCTGACTCAAACCTCATGATTGGTCCGTCCTTGTTCAAGATACCAAAACATGAGATCCCTTGCCCGCGGTTAACATAGAACGTCCACATCGGCAAGCCCCAGAAGCCACCGACCCCCGGCAGGAATGAACTCATCGGCTTGGTCTTGTCGAAGCCTCGCAGGACGAAGCGCCCGAGGGCGTCGAAATCATCGGAGATGCTGGCCATGGCCAAGTTGGAAGAGCCAGCTAGTGGCAAACGCTGCACACGGACTGCCTGTACTCCAGTGAGACTGATACCTGCGAAGGGCGCGGCTTCCTGTAAACCTAAAGGAGCTGGTGGCGCATGAACTTCTTGGCCGGCGCTCATCTAGACGCAGCTTGTGCAGCAACGCGGTACGCGAGATGGTACAAGTATCGTAAGCAGCGCGGCCGTCGAGCGACACGATTGTTTCCCCAGAGTCGAGGTCGACAGCGGCTCGGAGCATGCCCGAAAAGGCGTCGGTCGTGTCTGCAGCGCGAACTTGCGCGTCCGGGTCGCCTCGTCAAAAGTTTCGGCGAATATCCGAGCAAAGGCTCAGGGATACGAGACGCTGGAAAGTGTCGCCGGTATAGCGATGCCGCGGAAGCCACCGCCGGGTTTGCGCAGCGCGGTGAGGCGGGAGAGGCCCAAGCGGGACGCGTGCGGCGGCGAGAATAATAACAGCTCGCGTGCTGTTCGTGTCGGCCGACAACCCAGCGGCGGTGCCACACCTGACACCTGGCAGCGGGCGGATCCTGAGCGACCGCAGCGTGGGTGAGCACTTCAGGTGAGTCGGGCTGGAAGTTGAGGAGGTCGGCAGGGGCGGATGGCGGGCGCCGTGCCGGATCAGACCGGGCGGCGAATTATGTCTCGTCCGTGCCGGCCGCAAAACACCTCTTGCACACGGGAGACCTCACCCCGCCGCACATTAGCGCAACGTAGTGATTGGCGCCTCGCTTTGGCAGCTGCGTGAATTCAGTTGGTCCGATGCACCCGAAACTTCCCAAAACCCACACTTACGGAAGCCACCCAAGACCCCAGGCGTTGATACACATTTCGCTGGGGTTGAGTAGAATGCTTCGGAATAGCGGACCCCTGGGCCAGACTGCGACCGGAGAAGGGCGGGCGCAGGCGCAGCCGGAAGGGGACAGGGAAGGCAGCAGCGTGCGTTCGCGAAAGTAAGAGGTTCGAATACGCGATGCACAGCACTGCCATCAATGTGACCAGTCGCCCGGGCCCTGGTCGGTCATGCAAGGTGGACGGGTTCCGAGCCTGCCACCTTCCTGAGGCTCCTGGCACGAGCGCGAGCTGCACGTGCGCACGCAGCCGTTCGCTCGGCTCTGCGTGCGGCCTATGTCTCTCGCTGGAGCAGCATCATCGCTGTCGCAGCTCAGAGGGCCCTCGCCAGCTCTTTGCTCGAGCTCCCCCTCGACACCGTCGCCTCTGCTGCCGGCGAACCGGCCGTGCATGAGGTCCTGCA
Source organism: Symbiodinium necroappetens (assembly GCA_905231915.1). Lineage (NCBI taxonomy): Eukaryota > Dinophyceae > Suessiales > Symbiodiniaceae > Symbiodinium > Symbiodinium necroappetens. The sequence continues at coordinate 11,212 of CAJNJA010005176.1, forward strand.
AGATGCACGCTGGGACTACGCCCCTGCGTCCAGCCGACTTCCGGCCAGGGCCTAAAAGCCACCCGGCGCCAATGTAGGCAGTAGCTGTAGCTGCACTGGGACCGCGCTCGTACTGGCAGTAACCAGGTGTGTGGGGGGGAAAAAAACTCACAACCATAACACTCGATTTTTTTGGTCTTTTGATTCTTGAGCCAAGTTCGCACCGATTTGTGCGTGTCATTCTTGCGCGGGTGCCATGCACCCGTGCACGAACTCTGAGGACTCGACCTTGGTACACTTCTCGGATTTGTGCTCGCTTCACAAACAGTTGCACCAGCTCCCGTTGCTTCCTGATCTGCGGTGCGCGTGCCAACCACGCGCTGTGCACCGTGCCCCCGCAGGCTGTGGCGTCTTATGCGCACACACATGACGCGGCGATATGGGAGACGTTGGAGCTTTGCTTCGGCGGCATAGCCGAAGCAGACGTCGCACACGCGGAAAACGTGGCGACCTAACCGGCCGCCCTCGGAGGCTTCGGCTTACATGCTGCAGTTCGCACAGCGCCGGCCGCATACTGGGTTGCATGAGCTGACGCATTACCGGAGCTCCACAAGCGTTCCCCAGCTTTCGCACGCGCTTGCTCGCTACCGACGGTGGATGTGCGCCGAGCCTGAGGAGTGCGTTTGAGGCCTCCAAGCAGAGGGTTGGCACGAGTGGCCTTTTGGGGAAGCAATGGGAGCGGGAGCCCCAGCGGCCACCAATCTCAACAGCGAATACGACGAGGTGGCATCGCGGCGAGCGCGATAGCTCGGGTTAGGTGTCGCGACGCTGTCGCCGCGTTGCTTGCAGAAGGGCGAGGCCCGGCTGACTGTCAGCTCCGGGCCGCGGCTCGCCGGAGCGAGTGACGGGGCTGACACAGGTGGTGTCAACAGCAAGCTGAGCTCCATGCCAGAGCGGGAGGCCATTGCAGACGATCTCTATCCGGCGCGCGTCGGGCACGGGGACGGGGAGATTCATGTCGGCAAGGCGCACATTGCGAGCGACCCAAGCACCAGCCTCCTGGCAGACGCTGGCGACAGCTCGCTCGAGCGGGAGAGCGCGGGAGGCAAGGGCGCCGGAGGTCGCGCAGGCTGCTCGGTGGTCGCCGAGCGGGTCAAGCAGACTACGACAGGCGCAGAGCCGGGGCGCGA